>VWZY01001554.1:498030-510721 GCA_013399075.1 Chloroceryle aenea | reverse complement strand
CCTTTGGTCAGTTGGGGTCAGCTGTCCTGGCTGTGTCCCCTCCCAAGCTTCTTAGAATCATCAAATCATTGAATCATCGAATCATTTGGGTTGCAAAAGACCTTTAAGGTCATGAAGTCCAACCATTAACCCTACTCTACAAACTCAACCACTGAGCCATATCCCCAAGCACCATATCTATACAGCTTTTAAACACATCCAGGGATGGTGAGTCAACCACCTCCCTGGGCAGCTTGTTCCAATGCCTGATACCTTTCCAGTGAAAATATTTCCTAATCTCCAGTCTAAACCTCCCCTGGTGCAGCTTGAGGCCATTCCCTCTTGATCTATCACTATTTACTTGTGAGAAGAGACCAGCACCTATGTCTTTACGACCTCTCTACATCTTGTGCACCTCCAGTCTACTTATTGGCAGGACAGCCTGAGAAGCTGAAAAATCCTTGGCTTAGTGTAAGCACTGCTCAACAACAAAAACGTCTGTGTTAGTAACATTATTCTCATCCTAAACCAAAAACATAGCACTATGCCGGCTACTAGGAAGAAAATTAACTCTAACCCAGCCAAAACCAGGGCATGGTATTTGTTATTTGAATGTCTGATGTTTTCAATATTCATAAAATTCACTTTCTTGTCCAGCGTGGGTAAAACAGTTTTAACTGTTTCCAAAAGATAATCTTTTTTCAAGGAGTAATCTTAAAAAGGGAGTACAAAAAACACTGCAAGGCAGGAGTGTAGTCCTTGCTTGTATTAGGTGAGAATGTGGAGTGTAAGGAGTACACAACCTATCCAAAGTATTTCAAGCATAATGAAGATAAATAAAATTTAATATAAATCACCACATTATTTGTTTGGGTGGCTTCAAAAATCTACAACTCACAAGTGCATGTGGGCTTTTGGGAAGACGTTTTAATGTGTGTCAGTTGTCCATTCATTGACATGAACTGAAACTAAAGCAGTGACCTACCTGCAGGTCTCAGAGTAGCATAAATGGTGCTATAAATGACATCCTTACATACTTTCCCATGGAGTACTGCTGAAGTTCACCAAAAAAGATTTGCAGTCTGGAAAATTTTGATAGAAGCATTTTCTAACAAGACAATTCTACTTCATTAAGTCAAAACACATCCTAAAGTTGCATTAATTTCAGCAGAGTTTTATCTGAAGGCGGGAGAAGGAATAAAGTTCATTTTTCAATATCCACAGAACAAAGTATTTCTGGATTTTATTGTAAGGGTGAAATACATGGATGATACTGTATCCCAATACTTTTCCTGTATAACTGAAAGAGAGTGAAAAAGAATTTGAATGTTTAGACTTTGTCAAAATGAAACATTTGAATTGAGAGAAAATGATTTATTTTATTTACACTGAAAATGCTGACATTTTCAAGTTCTGTTTGTAATTCACATGGAGATAAATGTAAAATTGCCCAACGTCCTGTGAAATGGAACTTCTGCCCTCTTCCTCGTCTGCTTGGAGAAAAGAGATATTAAGTGTGAGAGGATGAATTAGTTTTCATGTCCATTCAATCCTAGCTATCTACATTCAAGAAAATTTTTTGTTACTTCCAGTCACGATGACAATTTATGATTAGTTACAGCTGCAGTGTTGACATCTGTCTACTGCAAATTGAAGAGACTGTCTTTCACCCATTAGCAGCAATTCAGTTGAGTTTTAGTTCAGCATGGCAACTTATAAACCAAAAGTAGTATATCAAAATCATTTACAAAAGCTCAGACACTCTATTCTCCTTAAGATACCAATACAATGAAGGACTGTCCTTGATATTTTGGAAAGAATCTTGGCCTTCTGCTCTTTCCTGAAATTGGGCAATTTCAAATAGTTTCTTTATTTCTTTTCAAATGGAAAATGTCTGCTCTGAACTCTCTTTTAGCTTTTGGGATTTTTACCCTGTTATTGAGCTATTAAAGAATTTGAAATTAGAAAGGAATGCAATCTATTTACTTTGGGTTTACTTTGATTTTTCTCCACTTTTGCACCTTTTAAATATATCTTGGGACTTAGGAAATTTTTGGCAAGGCTTCTGAGGACCTGTCTGCCAGAAAAGAAAACAAAATTACTGATCTGGTGAGAAGCAGATGGATTATAAAAGGTACCTGGCATGGAATAGATGTGAAAATGAGGAGCAGAAGGATGGATCTCTGGTTGCAGTCTTTCAGAAAAGTATTCCACTGAATATGAGGATTACCATAAAATGGTTCTCCATTACTTATACATGCAGTAAATGTTAAGATTATTGGGAAATTTTGCCTGTGGATGTGCACATATGAAGTTTCTGCCGTCTCCTGGTTGGAGAAAATTGCTTTCCATTTCTTCCACGTCTCCTGGTGCTTATGGCAGCTCCATATGGCAGGTCCTTATGGCTGGGCTCACATCATGATCACATTCCTCGATCCTTCAGATCACCTTCATGTTGGCTGGCCTCTGATAAGGGATGGAGTGAGTCTGTTACTCAAGGAAACTTGGGAGCAGGGAAGGGAACACAAATGCCACCAATAAAGTAGATAGAAACAGTTGGAGCAAGCCACCCACTGCTGCAGACTTGAGGTCATGCTCATATGCGATCTATGAGAACACTGTAGACAAAGACCATTATAGAGACAATCTCTATTTTCTTTCTTCTTATGTGGAATCCACTTTGGAAAACTGTTGAGATAATATCCAAATGAGCAACTTCCTTTCATAGAAATAAGCATAGCACTATATACACAACAACCAATTTAAAGAAAGTTCATCAACCTGCAAAAATGTGGTAATGCACTATTCAATTTGAAGAACTGTTTCTGCACATCCTTATTGAAATTCATCATTCTCTTGGATTCCTCTAGAAGAAAGAATTTATTTTTTCAAGAAGTTTGGTGGCACACTTGGTTAAAAACCTGTAAAAACATTCAAGAATGCTTTCTACTCCTTCCTTTCCAGCCAAAGCCATGCTTTGGCTTTGTCTGTGTCAACATTATACCTTTCCTGTGATAACTTGCATTTTTCAAGCATGTTCAGTGGTGTCACAGCTATGCAACTAGTGCTATGCTTTGCTAACATAGGTTTAGTTCTTAGGAGTGGCTTTCATGTGGACAGTATCATCATCAGAGGCATTGTGATGGATTTCAAACCCGTTGCTTTTTATATCCACGCAGCATCCAATAGAGGTCTGGTCTTGAGTGCAGGTCTATAACTCCTGGAGGGCTGCGACACAAGCTGTAATACTTAAGCCTTAAATTAAGAGACTTTGATGCATGGACAAGTATTTAAGACATCTTTCTGATTATGAGCTCTTCTAACAGACTTGGGGTTCTTTTGCAAAGTAACCTGAAGGTAGATAGTAAAAATTTGCTCCTTGCACTCTGCTTGGGAAAGATTGCCTCATCTTAAATATAGTGATGATAAATCAGATCTAGCCTCACTCTGTGGCTATTGTGATGGATTAGTACTACAAAGAAATAAAACCTCCCTCACCACAAAGTTATCTATGATAAATATAGATGTTATTCTAATGTTCTCTTTTTGACAGTTAAGATCCTAATGGTCTTATATGCACTGGTTTAATATTAGTGTGGTTCCATTTACATCAATGGACCTAGTCACTTTTCCTGATGTACGTGGGCATCATATACACTTCAATGAAAGGAGGCACAGAGTAGCAGGAGTATTTAAACAGGTCATTAGGCATTGGGATACCAGTGACACCAAGATCATACTTCCCTTTGCAAGATGAATGTGGGTATTTTACAGAGAACCAGAGCTGAGGCAGGAAAGAGCAGCACCGAGTGCAGTGTAGAGGCTGAATCATTAAGGGCAGAAGCATGCTGTTTTTACAAGGCCATGAACAGTTCTGCTTTGCCTTACAGGAGAATCAGGAGAGCAGAGCATTTCCCTGGACTACTCATTGCACACCTGTGACATTAAGGATAAACCAATCCTCAGTACTGGGCTGACACTCTGTGAGTATAAGACATTCCTCTGAGGGTCATTTTCTCCATGAACAAGACTGTTCTGAGAGATCACATAGAGGGATTTTTGCTTTTCTCTCTTTCCCGCAATTTTGCCTAGAAAACACCAGGAACTGTGAAAGTACAATGACATTGTACTGGCCAGAGGCTGCCTACGGATACAGGTGAGGAAAAGCCAATACCTGCCTCCTACCAGCCCTATTCCATTATAACACAGTCAGTGGCCAGAAAGGCAGAATCTGAAAGCCAGGCATTTTCACTTCTGACTCTAGTTGTTATAAGCCACTGTTCACCCTTCATAACAGGGCTCCTTCTTTTCCTTTTTTTTTTTTTTCTTTAAAATAAAATAGAAGTAAAGAAGAAAAAGAAGAAGAGGAAAAGGCAAACCACAGAAATCCTTGAACTGGATGTGAGATGGAGTGAAAATAGTTATGCCAAAACCAAAAAGTTGTTCTTGCTTGATGGGTGTCACCAGAGCATCATGTGCTGTGCTAATTTCTCAGCTTGCGAATAGACATATTTCAACTGACAGTTGAAAGTGGGCTGCAGATTCCACTTAAAACACGTTTTTCATGCTGAATAATGAGGACAAAACACAAACCAATTCTGGCAGTTAAACTACGCACTTAAACCTTTCATAGTGTTGTCAAACACTATAATCATTCAAAAATCTGAGTTTGAATAGCCTCAATATTTTATTTAATGAATTTTTAATCCCATAATTACCATAATTAAGACACTCCTTTTGGATTATGTTAGTGTGCTGCTCAAAGAGAGAGAAAGCTGTAGGCAATTTTCACTAAAGATTTTCCTGAATGCAAATGATACGTACAGCTCATTTTGAATTCTTTGTGATGCCATTTGGGGAAGCATTTTTTAGAACATATCAAGCAACTTCGGTGTGGAAAGTCTGTGATATCATCCAAGGAAAGACTTAGATAGAAAGAACTACATTATATTCATACCTGACTCTTCCTGTGCTGGCAATGCACCTAATACAGATGTTTCTACCCCTCATTTGTTAAAATAGGATAACTGGAAAGAAGTAAAAGATTTGGGGGTATTGTGAGACCTACCCTGAAGACGGAAAATAAATGTTAGAGGTATGTATGGACCACTGGGAAATAGGATGCAACTTATTGGATTCATACTGGTAATTACTGATCTAAAAGGGAAGTTTCCCAGGGAGGTAGTGGAGTCATCATCCCTGGAGGTGTTTAAAAAAAGAGTAGATGTAGCACTTGAGGCTATGGTCTAATGGATAGATAAATGTTAGGATGAAGGTTGGACTCGATGATCCTAGAGGTCCTTTCCAACCCTAATGATTCTATGATTCTAAAACAGTTTTGAGATCAGGAAATAAATCTATGGGAGAAAAAAGGAGAAGAGGCTTTAGGATGTTTTCGCACTTGCTCCCCTAGTGCCCATCCACTGTCCCAGTGCAGCACTAAAGCTTCAGAGATTCCCGGTGAGCCCAAAGTGCCCAGTACCACAGTGGCAGTACAGGGACAGGAACTCACTGGACAGCTCAGAGCAGCTATGAGGTCTCCAGAGAGACCTCCCTCTCATGGTGTGCTCCATGGTCCTGGGCTGGAACAGCAGACCATTTCTGTAGGAGGTATATTGATATTGATACCCTCGGACTGGAATAACCCAGCTGAAAGCAGAGGCTCTGAACTTGGGATCAATTCAGAGCTAGTATGACTGGTCAAGTCACCACCACACAGCCAGACGCACAACATTCAGGCTTGTGGATTTCAACAATCAGCCTCTTGCTTTTCTTGCTACTTAAAAGTAGCCTTTTCTTGCTACTTAAAAGTAGCCTTTCACACACATGCATCTGGGCCATGAACTACCCCAGAAGAAGGATAATGTGTTGAAAATGCATCAAAGAAAGGCTGTACTCTGCTGCATGGGGGAGTTTAAGTGAGACTGACTGTGTTGGCCTGTGCAATATGATCTTTATAGGAACAGGTATTGCCATATCAATGGGTAGAAAATCAGGGTTACTTGTGGCTCTGTGGCTATATGCACTTTGCATTTAGCAATTTAAAAATGTTTCACAGCAAACAAATCAATAACTCTGAGAGAATTCTGCTTCACACCCAGATCTGCAATTCCCAGCACTGCCAAATGCATCTCTGAGTACAGCACACACAGCATGATGCTCATTTGTATTAATAGCTGTATAGATTTAATTAGCTACCCCCCATCTAAATTAACAACAATTAAAGTATAATACAGTTATTGGCAGATTTAATTTAAATGACTACAAGGTATGAAACAAAAATTTAATACAGGAAAAAAAAAATCTTTAGAACTGCCTAGGGCAGGAGAAAGTAAAAATTAGTAGCTGAAGGCAGTAGAAAAATTGTTCTTAGTAACAGGTGCCACTGAAGTCTTTAGCAGTATTCCCTCAGCATCTTGAAGAACTACAGCTGAGTTGTGATTTCAGCCCATTCTCGAGCTCATGGTTTCCTAATTAAGCATAACATTTTTTAATACTTCTTTCCTGGGGTGAAGATTTACAGTGAAGCCTAGATGAGCAAGATGCCAAACCTCATGAAAGTCTTCAGGACTTAGGTGCCTATCCAAGCCCTAATGATAGAATCACAGAATGACAGGGGTTGGAAGGAACGTCTGTAGATCATCAGGTCCAACCCCCCTGCCAGAACAGGATCACCTAGGGCAGGTTGCACAGGAACATATCCAGGCAGATTTTGAATGTTTCTAGAGAAGTCCGGTGCTCTGTCACCCTCACAATAAAGAATTTTTTTCTCATGTTGAGGTGGAATTTCCTGTGTTCCAGTTTGTGACCATTGCTCCTCCTCCTATCACAGGGCAGCACTGGAAAGACTGACTATTTGACACCCACCCTTCAGATATTGTACACATTAATAATATCCTCTCTCAGTCTCCAGACTAAACAGCCCCAGGTCTCTCAACCTTCCTCATAAGAGAGATTTTCCTGTCCCTTAATCATCCTTGTAGCTTTCTGTTGGACTCTCTATAGCACTTCCTTGGTATTTCTTAAAGTACAGTTAAAACTTTGTGCCATAAATATTTATTCTTAGCCCCTAACTTTTAAACTACCCATTTTTATTTTGAATTTAGAAATGTAACCAACATCAAAATAATTAAAAAAAACCCTTAAGAAGTGGGTACTTAAATGATTTTGAGAAGCATGCTTGGGACAAAATATTTCAAGGACTTTTGGGAAAATTAAGATATGGACCCCCAACAACCTTCTGTATCCTACTTGCTGGGTGTCAGATACAGAATGATACAGAAGGTTGTTGGGGCAAGGTAGGAGTCTCAGCCCTTTTGTTAAGTTTGCAAAGGTTTTTTTCAAAATTCACAGATTTTGGTCATCTTGAACAATTAGCCTTAGGAAACCTGGCCCTTAGACTGAGACATGCAGAACTGCATTCTTGAGTAGAACTTTAAATCTAACTGAAGATTGTTTATCTTCATGTAAATTACTATAAAACTCAGAACCAAAAAGAGATTAATTTTCAGTTACCAGTTTGTCTCCTTTCATATGTGAAACTAAATTCAATCAATGAAAAAGACAATCAAGGTTATCATCTGATGAAAGCTGGCACAGTCTTACTGGTTTAAGTGAAGTTAAGCTGATTCTCAAGCAAATGAGCCTTTGACCTGAGAAGAATGAAAGATGTTTTCATTTATCCCAAAGCAGGACTTTAAAAACATTGAATCATTTCATTTACCTTTGATTTTGTCCAGAAAATTTATCTTTTGCTTGTGATTAAAATCCTGTACTTCAGGGCATGTTTTCTACAATATATCCTATTTCTTAGGTGCTGGAGGTATGCCCTGGAGAGTACTATTCCTTACTTAGTGTGTGTCAGACCACATTTAACACAGTCCATTACACTGACACAAGATTTATCCTTCTGATAAAAAAGCAAAATCTTCATCTGGGCAAATAGACCTCAGACTAAAGTTCGATAGCAGTTCAGAATGAAAAAATATCTAGTTTATAAGACACTGCAAGTATTCACAAGCCCAGAGGTTGTGTTTGCAGTGCCTGCGCTAGCATTAGATATCATTTAAAAGACCAAAGAAAGGCAAATTATTGTATTAGCTCTATCTCCAGGCCTGTTATAGAGGTACTGATTACTTCTCATATCTTCTACAGACAACAGGAACTTAACCCAGCAAATCAAATGCTCTAAATTTAGAGGAGTCTGTCTCCTTGGTTAAGAGATTACACTGTCAAAAGGAAGCTGCTGTGAGAAAAAAATATTTAATCTTAAAGCAACATAGACCAAAATAATTTGGACATGAGGACTTAGGTTCCCAACTATAACATTGATAACAAAGACATTATCAATAGCAACTAATAGAAGATATATATAAATTTGATGTTAAGAATAAACACTGACACTTTACAAATATACCCACAGTGTTTAAAATTTCACTGAATATGAAAGTGTCATTCCAAATTAACTTCTAAATTTATTA
The DNA here is from genome assembly GCA_013399075.1 of Chloroceryle aenea. NCBI lineage: Eukaryota > Metazoa > Chordata > Aves > Coraciiformes > Cerylidae > Chloroceryle > Chloroceryle aenea. Next base: position 502,262 of record VWZY01001554.1, on the reverse strand, counting down.
TTTTTCTAAATTTTAAAACACGACTACTGTAATATTCAAGTAAAGTAGTACCATTGCACTAGCACTCATGGCAGAGGTCAAAGACTCTTATAAAAGACCACATTTTGGACCATGTATTACATACCACTTGATTCCATGCAATTGTTTATATTTGGCTACCAGTTTCCAATGAGTTACCCCCAGCATTTGTACAAGTTATTAAATTACACCTATTGTGGGCCTTTTGCCCCAAGCCTACCATTATGAGGTTTTTCAAATGTTGTAATCAAAACAAGTTAATCTTCCAACACCAGATACTTAAGGCAAATCTGACAGAACCCATTGCAGCCCTGTGGTGGCTCTCAGATAAGGTGAGTCTTAAAACCAGCTGATTCCCTTCAAAAGGATACCCTTGCCTTTCTGTTGCTCTTGCACATTGATGATTTCCAGGATTTACATGATCACTGCTATAAAGTCCTCCTGCAATGAGACCTTCCACAGTATGCTGGCACAGTCAGGTTGTAGGTGACTGTTGATGACTCCATCTCTCTCCTCACATTCTCCCTGTCCTTCTGTCATTCCTCATTGTGTTTTTTCATCATTTTCTCATTTCTCTGTAGTTCTTTCTGACAGCCCAATTCAACACTCACCAACTCTCTGTGAGGCTGTGCTGGCCAGGAAACATCTGCTTTCAACTGAGGATTTTCTCTTACTGTGTCTAACACCTAGTAGAAAGGAGAAACTGTCTCTTTTTAAAAAGAAGGATTAAAGCATTGACCAAACACAGCACTTAGGCACAACCTGAACCATAAGCAAATCAATAGGACTTCTCATTTGTTCACATGCTTACAATTAAATGTATTGCTTAATGCTTCCCTGGATGGGAGCCAAAAGACAGCAGTAAATTGAGTTGAGATCCCAGAAATTACATTCCTTTTACTGAGGCAAATTCACCCTTTGTATTAGCAGATGACACAGACACATAATAAAGCAATTTACAATTTGGGGTGTTTTATTTCAATTTCTGCAAGTATGGTGCTTTGCCCTACAATTAAATAAAGAAAAGGAAGACAGAAATCCAAAAGAAGCAATGGTTTGGCACTTTGCTGCAAAACATGCCTTACCACTGGACATAGTGGCTGAGCTCTCAGGTTACATTACATCAAACAAAGACTCTTTAAAGAAAGATCTCAGCAGCATAAAGGTTTTAGCAATTAGAACAGAAGAGGAGAGACAAGAGATTGCAAACGTAATTGGGAGACTGAGCTCTGATAAAAATTCAAAATTAGAATAAGTAAGGTTGTGATACAATCCTAAGAAATAACAATTCTACACTATATAAGCACCTTCCAGGAACTTAGTAGATAATGTGAACAAAACCTTTCATGAGTCCTTCAGCTTCCTTCTCCTTTCCTCGAGGAATAAACGCGTACACTTTAATGTTCAATTTTGGCAAACTTTATGGATATGCTGTCTTGTATTTCCAGCACAAAGAAAGGAATGACAGGGTGGTGAGGTCTAGTCATCCCATGAAGTGACAAAACTCTCCGTGGGTCTTCAGGTTTCAGCTACTGGCTTTGCCACAGTAATGCCAGCCCTTTCTGACCCAAGCTGCTTTCATGGAGGCAGCACAGCAGAATGGTTGTTGACAGGGATTTCCACCACCCCAAACTGAGCTACATTTATAAAATATCATCCCAGCTGGGACTTTAAAAGGTAGAAAAGCAGCATGTGCCTGGGAAGACCTAAGTGGTTCTGTATTTGTATTAGAGCAAGTCAGCTAAAGAAGGTGGCCTGGGGACAGATCTGAAAGTGATGCAGTATGTAACAGTGTTTGATATCCAGGGCAATGTCAGCTCTGGGTCAGTCAAGAGAGTAAGTCCTATGAAGAAAAGCCATAACCTTCAGCTAAATTTTTTCTTATTATATAATTTAAGATTTTATTGGTTTGTTGTTTTTTGGGGTTTTTTTTGGTTTTTCTTTCCTCAGGCTTGGAGCCTAGGCAAAGAACACTGCAAGAAAAGAAGCTTAAGGATACAGATAGAAATGTGCCCACAGATTCACTAGGAAAAGCCTTAGAAATTACTGTGTTTCATCTTCATTATTCCTTCCACAGCTGAGATGTTTTTCTTAGGCATGTCTCTCCATGTTTCACACATCTTTTATCTCATAAGCAACATGTTAATGAACTAACCCTATCACTAAATTCACTACCTTTTCCCCACAAGGAGGTGATTTGCATTGATTTTCTCAAAATTATATTTCAGTCTTTGATTATCTTTATTTCCCTCAGACCAGCCTTCCAATTCTCTGCAATATTGATATTTCATTCCTAAAATAATTTTTCTTTTCTTGCTGCTATTTCATGCTCCTTTACTATAACTTGCAATATTTATCATTGCGTAGTTTCTCCTTTCTCAGCAACCTTTTAGCCATTCTTTCCAAATCTAATCATGTATCTCTGGTTGCCCCATCAAAATATTGACAAAATGCTTTTCAAGAAGCTGGCTGACATTCTGTGCATCCTAACACTGGATGCACTCTCCTGGCAGACATCTACACAGTTAAAATCCCTTCTTCCTACCAACTCCTGTATTTGGGATGAGTCTGATAGATACTTTCCTAAGAACCCCATCCACCTGACCTTCTTTTGTTATCTTATTACAAATGCTAAAACTGAAAGACCACACCTTCCTCCCTTCTCTCTTTATCTCTGCCTATATACTTGCCCCAAATTGTTTTATGTGCATGTATGTTGAGAGAGAGAGATATATAAGGCAAAAACTTCTTCCATATTTCCCCGCCTTATATCTCTGGACAAGCCAAATCCCTTTACATGACTATTCCACACATATGGATTAACTCAACACATCTATTATTTCAATACTGCAGGACTTTATATTTGAATTCCTTGAGTTCTTGATGACATCAATGCTTTTTGTGCTCTTAATCTCACTTAATGTGAAATAATATGTAGGGAGACATTGTGTCAAGAAGAAACCTATTTTGAGTTGTTTTTTTTTTATTTTTTGAGCAGAAATCACTTGTATTTTACAATTTTATTTTATTTTCATATTAAATGAAAAGTACTACTGAATAATAACACTTTTCTGGGCATTGTGGAGAAATACACGTTTATGTGGTTACACACACTGCTATGCATGCGGGCTATGCATTTTGCCCATATACAGCAACACTTGAATGCCTCTATCCTTCTCTGGGGTTAGCAAGTAAATCCATGTATTTTAGTATGTTATACATGTAGTAACTGACAGCAGTTTCTGACCAGAGGCATTCAAGAACTGGAGACTATCACTTACTGTTTTTTCTGCCATTTCCCATAGATGCCAAATGCTGGGCCAGATCCTCAGCTGGACTTAACACATGAGCCTTAGGTTCAGCATTTCAAAGCATGACAGAAATGCTTTAAGTCAGATGAGCCCTCTAAACGAATACTTTTTTTTTTTTGCTTCTAGCAGACCATGTCATGTGTACAAATAGATTATAAGATGGAGTCATCTGTGGCTCAGGTATATGAATAGACTCAGCTTTGACCAAATCAATAAAAATATTTTTAGCCCCATGTCCCAGTTCTGTATATAACTGTAACTTATTATCTTTTGTAGGGTGACAGCATTAAACCCTTTAAAGAAGTGATGCATTTTATAATCAAACATAAAAGAAACAATTAAAGAGAGACTGAAACTTGAGCTCAAAAATACAGGTGATCATAGCAATCACTTACAGAACCGGAGGCTAACATAAAATCATTAAAAAAGGAGCTACAATGGAAAGCTTTTTTTTTTCAACAAGAGAACTAAGATCTTAGTCCTCTTGGCAATTATCCTAAAGAATGGGAAAGCTTTTCGTTTTAATGAAAAGATGAGCATGTCTGAAGAATAACAACCTGGCAGGGCAGGACAGAGAACATGCCCAGACAGAGGAGCCCAGTTAACTTGTCCCAGAGTCAGTCATTCCTGGACTATTCAACACCTCACAACAAACGTGGTGGCCAGCACCTGGTGCAGCTTGTCCTAAGTGAAACAACCTCTTGGCAGAACAAGAGGCAAGTAAAGCTCAACCTATCTAGTCTGTAACTACAGAAAACACCATCTGAGTCTGCATCTTGAAGAAGAGCCCTGAGGTGTTCCCATGATGCCACACTTGGTGGTATGTATGTTTGGGACCAATTGCCTGGTCCCAAGGTCAAACCAAACCCATTCACTCCATTAGATCATTGCAACGGGAAAAAA
>VWZY01001554.1:449000-498021 GCA_013399075.1 Chloroceryle aenea | reverse complement strand
AAAAAAAAAAAACAACCAAAACCGAAGTCTCTATGGAGTATCTTCTTACTTTGCAGGTCTTTGTTACTGTACATCTCTCTGCTATTCCTCTCTGTGGATGAACTCTTTCCCCTGCACCAGCAATTGCTGGCAGGGTGGACATTAGCCCAGGTTCGTGTCCCATGTGAGTGCTGGGTGTGGGACCTCCTGTTGCCATCAAGTGTAATAGCAGGTGAGCACATGGAGCAGCTTTGCCCATGACTCAGTGCAGATTATGAAATGTCCTTGAAGAAACCTTGCAAATGCTTTAGGTTCACTGTCCCTTTGTGCCAACACAATACAGTTGTGGTCTTTGTGCCATGTCAGTTTTCCACTAGTGAATCCCACCAGCTATCCTTGGATATCTTCTGTCCCAGTGACAGGCACAAAATACTGATCAAAAATATACTGATTTTATTTGAGTTCTTTATCCTTTCAGTATTTAGTACTGGGTATTTTAACGTACAAGTGCATTCAGATTCTTCAAATACATTTAGAATTGTTATTTAGGTCAAGCAAATTGAAAATAAATATTTAGATATGTCTGTTTTGAAACTGTAGTGGATAAACTCTGGACTGTTAGACACAGCTAGTATCCCTGTATAGTGAATCATCTGAAGTGCTGTAGAAAATTTATTTCTTTCTGCATACAGACTGATGATGCTAAAGTAAAACTTTAACAATGCCTACATTGTTAGAAGTACTGTTCAGGTTCTTGTGGAGCTACATGTTTTTAAACTGCCTAGCTGAAAGGGATGCTTTTTTTCATCTGGAGCTCTTAAAACCTAAAAATATAATACAAATGCTTTTGCAGTTAGCCTATCATCATTGTAGCTGTAAAGAAGAACTTTCACATATACACTGTATGCAAAAAGGACTCGAATTTTTCTGTTACGTTCCACCACTGTGTCCTGCCCAAACAAAACCAGTATTTTAATCTTAGAAACTATAAGTACAGTATAAAATCCTTTTAAAAAAAATAAATTTAAATTCCAAACCAATAAAAAATTTAATAGTTCCATCATAGAGATAAGCATGTTCTTCACTGATAGATCAGATTCCTAATGAAGAACAGTTGTTTAAAATATCTCATCATAAATACCAGTTCCTTTTTGCAATAAATAAGTATCCCTAGAAAAACTTCCAAACTGCACTTGGATAACAGAGTTATTACACACATGCATCCAACTCTCAGTTCAGCAAATTCACAAAGACATATTCATGTTTTCACTTGACAGCAAATAATATTTAAATACCTTGTCAAGATACCTTTCTACAAACGTCCTTGATTACTAGTCAAATCTGCAGGTAAAATCTTCATTAAAGCAGTTGTTCTGGCAACATAATTTGGCACTCTATTAACTTCTGTTTCTGCTTTTGCACAAACAAGATTTGCCACAGATCACTGGTTCAAACAAGAAGTCTAAATGAAGTATCTCAAATTAAGTTTGAATTGATTTACATCGTGAACCAATGAACCAGCAAATTTTCTTGTGTGAGTTTGCATGTGCAGAACTAAAATACTTACAGGAGATACTGTCATCCTGGCAATTAAGGCCATCAGATGAGGAAGACCAATTTCCTCATTTGTTTTCTCTTCTCATTTCATAGGAGAAAGAGACAGCTGACATCCCTCCCTCTTTACTTTCTCATAAACTCATCCAGACAAAAAGCATTCAATCTCAAAATCTCCAGATAAAACAGCTACATTGGAAAAACAATCTCTGTGTGAAGAAAAGGACAATTTGCAAACATCTCATTTCAGAATACTAAATGCACAATGCAGAACTATAATGTTTTGAGAGAGAAGCATGTTTCTACTTTTTAATGACATAAAAAGTCTATTTTCAGTTCTATCACTGAAAGCAGCAGAGTGAATTTAGCAGACAGAAATGTGTTGGGACACAGATAGAACTATATAAACTGAATGCTGATGTGATACTTAGAAACAGTCTTCTGTGTTATTTTTCAACTATCTGTGCATGGTGTTTAACAACCTAAATATTCCACTAGTGTTTCATAGAAATAGTTGAACCCTTTGCTGCATAATAAAGAAGAACAGAGACAGGCACTGTTGAGGTTTTATGCTGAGAAGAGTTTGCACTTGTCTGTAAGCATGTGTGTGTTTGAATATGTGTTTCTTCAGTAGAGATTATGAGCCATGTAGGAATGGAGTGCTTAATCAAAAAGATAACAAATGATGAAGCAGCTGTTAAGTATGCCACAAAAATTGCTTCAAGCAGTTAAGGCTGATCATCTCAATGGAAACAGCTTTTTGATAGCTTGCATTCCTGTGACAATAATTAAGAATCATGTTTCCACCAAAAGGCTTTATAGACAGAAGGGGTTGTAAAATCGATGGGCAACATTTTTATCTTGAAATGAAAATTAATTATTCAGTGTTGAACGTGCTTTCTCACACTTAACTGCCTGTGATGCCTCTTTTATTCTCCATCTTAATTCAATTAATATACCATTGTTAAAGGGGTATTTGTTGGTAGTGATTAACTTTTGTTAAAAATTACCATAAATAAATATGTCAAAATTGAATGGTTCTTAAATTAAGCTATAGTTCAGAAGTTTTTGGCAGAGTGTGGTTAGCTGTTAAGTACTCTTTGACAAGGGTGTGGATATGAGCATTTTGTATCACACCCTTTGCTCTTGCATAAGCACATAAAGAGATTTGAATAATGCATGAAAAAGAAATGCAGGATTTTCCAAAGTGCTCTATGTGCCCCTAACTACTTTCTTACACTTAAGGCAGTCAGAAAACATCTGGAATTTAATTGGACCAGTTTCAGGACACCAAAGACTTGAAAATTTCATGCTTATTGAGAAGAAATAAAAAAAAATACTGTCTTTTTGACTATTATGTGAAAATGAAGGCACCTATCACAAAACTGTCATGACACTTACAGGAAAATGATGCATCTTTGGGGAATTATTCAGACTGTTTTGACAAGCTCTACCATCTGAAAATGGGGCTGGAAATGTCCTCTTGGCAAGAAACATTAGACAACATAAGCCTCCACAAGGGCAGCTCTTGTCTTACTATTGCCATTGGTATTTTCATTTTCACCAGTAACAGAGCTGATAGAAAAAAAAAAAAAAAATCATTTTATGTCATTTCATTTCATTTCAATTTCATTTCGTTTCATTTTTGTCTTCCAATATTCTTCCATTATTGCCCATATCTTCTGTGTCTCTGAGTGGTGCATTTTGATTTTCAGCTAAATCTTTCTTTATTTGAGCTAGTGTATCATAAAATACCAGAAGTATGAAACTGAAAGTAGTTTTCTTGAAGAAACACCATGTTTTCTTACTCAGTGTAAGTTCATTATCTAGTCTCCCTCTGAAGATGAGAATATGGTCACTCAACATCTTAAGAACAACTTATTGGAGGGCAAGAGGTGCAATTCTTTCAGGTTTTTTTTTATCTCGTGGGTGTTTCTGCTGTAGCCAAGCACTTCTTAAAGAAGTAGTGATGAGTCAGATAAGAACACACTCTCTACATTTTAGACAATTAATTGCTTTGTAAAACCTCTTAATATTACATCACCTTGAACTAATGCTGACTCTACTCACAGCCTATAAAGCTACAGAGGGCAAACAGAATTCTGTATTCTTGTTACTGCCCCTTAAAATACTCCTGCCTTGCTGCTTTCTAAAATGCCTCTTCCAGGTAGAGATTACTCACTAGCCCAGCACAGAATTGGAAAGGTCCACACCCCTTCTCATTTTTGGAGGCTTGCTGGCAAGCCTAGCATCAACCTCTGAGTCACTCTTCGCAATCAGGAAGCTGCATCTGATTCATGCTTTTAAACGTTGAGAAGGCGCATCCATGGAAAATTGATACCATGGAAGCAAGGTAAGCTACCATGACATGTTCTGAGAATGTTACTGGTGAAATAAAGTTCAAAATTATTTTGCCATCCATATTTCAATTAGTGAGTAATTTCAACCACTTCAGAAAACCTAAGGTGTTTCCTCACTTTAAGCTGATTTACCTTATGTACACATCAATATATTTGTCCTTATCAAGCAGAGCTATCACTTATAATTCAAGAGATTCTAAATTCAAGTAACCAAAGACAAATATTCCCACAGTTCACATTTTCTCTGTGAACATGCTATGGAGTAAGCACCACAGTGATGTTGGAAGTGGTTTCTGTGCTATATTTAATTTTTTATTTGAAGAAACAAGGTACGATTGAAGTAATAATGCCAGCTATCAGTCCAGGAATATATCTTTCTATTCCGCCTAAATGCTGAATTTGAAAATACTTTTGTCCTTTCCTATCATGTTTTCCACCTCACTGACCACTGACGTTTCTTCCACATTGACTGTTCTAAACAATTAGCTGAGAAGCATTCCTTGCAAATACCTCACCTTTACTCAATTAGGATTTTGCTTCCTCTTCAATCAACAGGACTTCTTTCTATAGGACTACCCAAAATGTAGACACCCCCCAAGAGAGGTAAGACTTCCAGAAGCTAGCCCTGGGATAATTCCTTTTTGAAGAGGCATAAATTGAGAAAGAAGCAAGGAGAGCATTTGTGCAGATCAACACACCTTTTAAACATAGGCAGAAATGTTGGGATTTGACTTTAACCTGATAAAAATCTTTAACTTCCTTTGCCACATCACACACTTGTGAATACTGCAGATTAATGGCTTCTGCACTAACTCACTGCTTTTAGTGTCAGGCAAAAAATGTAAAAGAAAGAAACCATCCAAAAACCAACAGATAATTTCTGTTAGGAAAAAAAGCCACAAACAGACATGCTAAATTCAAAGAAATGCATCTATTGTTAGTCCAGGCTATTAGTGCCTGCTACTATTTGGTCCAGTTGGAGGGAGCACAAGAATAGCCCAAATCACATATTAGGACAATATGTTTAATACAGAGATAGAGCAAAATGTTTCTGGCATATTTTAATAGATACAATAATGTTGCATTAGAAATCTGTCCTTGAGATTTTCTTTCAAGGGAACTGCCCTGGAGTTAGTTGTAAAAAAATCAGTGGTCTGGAAATTATGGAATTTAAACATGTTTACTTCAGTATATGCCAGTGTTTGCAGCTGTTGAAGTGAGCAGAGCCTTGTCCTACTGAGGCTAATTCTCCTAAATTAAAAACTGCTTCTGTTCCATGTCCTCTCACATACCTTTAGCCTTTGCAGACCAAACTTGCAAATTTGGAACATTTTATAAATACTTTCAAGGAAATAGAGGCAAAAATGTTCAATAGAAATGTTCTTTACCTAAACTGTTTAAATTTAGCGTTATTTTCAGGAATGTAGTGCAATCTTCAATGAGGAAAAGTGGAAGCATTTCATCGCCTTTCACTATTACACTATATAAAAAATAATAGCATAGTTAAAATATATATTTAATGTAATTAAAGCTAAATTCAATAGGCTGTAGATTTAAATGGAACATTTCAGTGGCTTCACTTTTTCTGTTGAGGTTTAACAGGTCATCATGGCTCAGATTTTCTAAGCTTGACTGGTTTAAAAGCTGAAAATTCTAAAAGAAAATCACATCATAAATTCCAGACTTCCAACTGTTTTCAGCAAGTCTTCACACAAGTTGGTAGAGTTAAAATATATGCTCCTACACTTCAGACTGATTCTGTAAAAATATGGAGGATTGATTAATCTTGATCCAAATTAAACAGAGAGTCAAACATTCCTGTCTGTTATTTAATTACTGTTATCATTCTTTCACCAAAGGATTTTTCTCTTATTTGTGCAGTATGTGAAACTAGGAACACCATGTCCCAACTATGGAAGATTACTGTGATATAAAGCCACTATATATCACCTGTTCCTTCCTACCTTTTACAATGAAAGTTCACGAGCAGAGAAGAACTGTTGGTCTTCGGCGTTTCACCAACCACAAAGGTGTTAATGCATGAAAAATAGCATATTGCAGTGTACAAAATGAACCCGAAGAATATATTGGGTGGATAGGATGGAAGCAAGTGAAAGTTCTTCTGGACAGAGTTTGGAGCAACATCTTGTATTGCATAGACTCAGCTCCTTGCTGGGCTGACTTAAAAGTCAAGTTCCCTGGAGGTCTCTTTAAAATGAGAAAAACCTCAAAGTTGCTAAGACTAGAAAATATATTGAGGTGTTTACAGTAAGAGTTTATGAAGAGAATATATTGATCTGAAAAAAATAAAAAGGAGTAGATTCAAAAAAGATTTTTCACTCTCGCTGATGAAAGAGAAATCCATAAGTGTGGCTTTTCCATATGACAAAGTGATATGGAATATTCACTGTGGTTTCACACAGCTGGGTCAATAAACTTCCATTAACTATGGACAAACTGTCAAAGTGACCTGCTGCCCTCATTTCTGCAGAATGACTTGGCCTTATCTGTCCATATTAATATGAATTTTAACCCTTTGGTTTGTCATTTTAATTCTTCATCCATTAGTCTCACATTTCTGTATTATCAGCTACTACTATTGATTTTAAAGAATACATACAGTCAATTTCCACACATGTGTTTGCAAAGGTCAGCAGAGGACACTAAAATGTGAGCTCTGCTAGAGGTCCAGACATTATGCTTCTCAATGATTTTTGTTATGTTTCCTTCTGGACAAGTTTATTTTAATGCAAGTAGAAGTAGTAGTGCAATCCCAGAAATATCTTTCTCCAGGCTGAGTTTCTCCTGATGTGATCGTCAGACATCTCAGACACTTGTGCTTTATTGAAAGGAAGCAACTGTTAATTGGCACGCAGAAACAAATGCCAGCAAAGCAACAGTCTGAATCTCAGCCCTCACATACCTGGACATACTTTAAAGCATGCAAATAGCTCCAAAAACAATTGAATTTTTTACATGACTGAGATAACACCTACACACTTTTTTTTTTTCCTATTCTTTCCTTTTTTTTGGGGGGGAGGGGTGTTGTTTTGTTTTGTTTTGTCTTGTCTTTGGTTTGGATTGGTTTTGGTTTCTTTTTTTTTAATTAAATGGAAGCCAGGCAGTAGAGATCAATTTTATATTTGACGAAAATACCACGGACTGCAGTTGCTCTCTTCCCAAGACGGAGGTTTCACAGACATTCTCTGTCTGTTAAGAAACTTTCACCCTGATCTTCCTCCGTTTTTACCCTTTTGGTGGAAAATGTAAAAAGTTTTTGTCTAATATCTTGCTAATGGGGAGAGAAGAAATTTCTCCAGTATTTAATGGAAGTTTCCAGAGACCCCTTCCACTTAGAGGGAGTACAAGGTGTTGCATCTTTCGTGGTGTTACCTGAGGCAGATTGCTATCTGGAAACTCCAGATACCATTTTATCCTCCTAAATTTAGAGTGCTCATTTCCTCCTCGTTTTAGAGTTTCTGTTTGTACTACACCAGGACACATAATTCTTCAGTCACTAGTGGTGTCTCATGTTATCTACAGATGTGAGCGAGTTACATAGCCGTTCAAGGACATGTGTTTATTCACAATTCCTAGTCCTCTAGTCTACCTAAGCTCCCTCTTTCCATGGTCCAGCTTCATCTGTTGGTCAGACAGAAATAATGTTTCTTTATATTTCCTGCAGTTCTATCTCTATTCCCATTGAAAGAAGAAAGAAGATGTCACTGAGTGCGTGATTGGTCTTCTCTGAATCTGTCGATATTCCAGCCACTGCCATATTTAAAGTGTTCTGCTCATTATGACAGTGCCGAGGCCAGAAGTGGCACTTCATGTCACAATGCCACAAGATGATGAATTTCTGAAGTGCCCCAGGAACGAGACAGAAACTCTCAAGTGTGCCTGTGCTCCATTTATAAATATTCTTCACCAGACTTCAGGAGAAGGAAACCATACAGAGCTGATCTTCCTACTCTGTATCTGGTTGCAAATCTAACATTGTTGTTAGGAAAAAGAAAATAAAACCCAACAATAATTTTAATTTTGCCACTATGTTTCTAAACTTAAGAGTAACACAGCACCATTCCAAGTAGCCCTTGAATTTTGGTTTTGGTCAGGAATCTACAACATTTCTGCCTCTCTGATGGAGTTCCTACCACAAACATATCCCATTTGTCTGTTACAATACATACAGTACGGACTCACCTGGCATCTGCTACTTCTTGCAGTGAAATAGCAACTAATCCTTCTCTGTAAGGGGAGTAGAATTTTTACTTAGAAAATAAGCATGCATTATACTTTAGAGAGTATAAAGACCAGATATTCATTGGGAGGCAAGTCAGCAGCCTTAGTGGAGCTAATTCAAGTTGTACTCAATAACAACTCATGCCAAAACTTCTAAGTAAAAAGAAGCCCAACTTGCTTTTCCTTGAGCAGCCCTTTCATGGGCTTTTGCAGGTAGACAAAGATTGGACAGGAAGAAATAGACAGCACCATTCTGGGACCCATCTTAAAAACACCTTTTCATGTATGTAAATTTTTCACACAGGAGTTTCAAACCCTCTGAGATCTCTTGAGCTATCAGTATGCATAAATTAAGCTCATATAGATGTATTTGCAAGAAGAGGCAGTTTCTCAAGAACAAATCATCTTTTCTGCATCAGTAGGAAAGCGACTGATAGCCCTCCAGTGTGCTTTAGATTTCATACTCCGTTTGTAACAAAAGCTCCATAACAGTCCCCATTACAACACAAACAACAACACAATCATTTAGTTCTGCAATTTGAGAGGGACAACGGCTATTTCAACATTCCCAAAGGAGGTTCAAATGACTTATCGATCAATTGATTAATAAATGTCAGTGGCCAAAGGAGAGAGCAGCTTTACTGCAAAAATAGCCGTCAGAAGAGCCCATAAGTGCCTGAGCTATTAGGAGTGAAAAAATTAATCTGGCAGAAGAATAGAGCAGTGATTGTTTTACATTAATGTGAGAGAATGCATGATCTGTGTTTCCAAAACTTGTCAGATATAATAATGACAAATAGAAACTTCATTTCTGGAATAAAGATGTTTAGGCACATATCTTGATAGGCCACATATGAAAGTTTGGAATTGTTTAACTTTTCATAAAATAGCTGCTTTGAGTTATTTCTTCCAAAATTTAGCAACTGATGCTCTAATCATGCTTAAGAATCGTATTGTTTTTAACAAATAAAGCTGAATACTTTTCCTAGCTAACTTTTAAATTGTTGGTTTTGGCACAGGTAAGGGTAAGGTGAACCTGTATTTTTTTCCATATTTGGCTGTTGGTGCTTTCTCCTAAAGATTTCATTGAAATGAAGTTGTGATGTAGAACATATGTTCCTGAAATACTCACTGCTGTTTATTATTAGCTTTCATTTTCAGCTAAGGGGCATCATTACCGTATTTAAAATTCATTTGACAGGAGGCAGTTCACATGTGTTGGAAAGGTTGTCTTTGTAACATTACTGTGGTAAGGGTATAAGTGAGATACTGGGAGGTAGATGCTTATCTATATGAAAAATCTTTACCTGAGCTGCCTAACTATAGACAACTGAGCTATAAGAATAAATAAATCTGTACCACAGAGGGTTTGTGTGTGTAATGATTGCTCACCTGAATTTGTGAAATTTTTCTTATAGATACCTTAAAGATTAATCTTTTACTGATGTATTTAGACTTCATTTGGAGGCTGCAGATGTGACAGTGACCTTCATTCCTACACAGGAACCTACACTCTCAGCAGATCTGACAGAGAGGCGCAATGTGATGATAGGTATTACTGACTTTGAGTACCTGTTGGGGAACTATACCTGACTAAATGATTATTCAAACTCATACGAAAAAGTTGTGAATCATGATTCAAACTGATTCTCCCCTATTGCCAGTGACCTCATGTAACAAAATCATCCCACTGTTGTTACATCAGCTGTGCTGGTAAAACATCTATTTCACCCATAAAAAAAGGACGTAATCATTGACATAGCTGAGCTACCACCATAGAAGAAACAAGACCTCTAAGAATTTCCTAGATGTCTTGCTAGTGCATAACCAAGATCTGAATTACAGTCATGATAAGAAAAGTAGCTTTCGTTATGTTCCAGACTGAATGAAGTACCATGGAATTCCCTATTTAACTTAATAGATAATTAAATAAGTTAGTTATTCATCTGGCTTCACTGGTTAAGAGCACATATATACATAAAGTGATAAAGGAATCTGGTGCCAAATTTTGTTTAAATCCTTTGGTATCTCTGAAATCTAGGCAGCATGTTCCAGACCCCAGCTAAGCAGCTTGATTCTTTATTGGAGTTACTCACATAACATGAACAGTTTTCCTCTACATTGCACAGTAGCCCACATATTTTAATAAAAACTGGTTCTGTTATTTCAAGATGTTCTTGGAGATGACCCTTAAAATGTCCTTGGCTCTCAAAAAAATAGATAAATTTTGGAGACAAGATGATTGTAATCGTGGCTGCAGACTAATTTGCCATTGTCCATACGAAAAAATATGCTTTCATTGCAGGGTTTGCAAAAGCCAGAAAACAAAACAAAACAAAACCAAAACAACAAAAAAACACATCCCTTTTAATTAGCCTGATGTAAGCTGAACAGATGTCCTGGTTTGATCACAGTGCTTTTTATAACAAATTATCTCTTTGATACTGTCTTAAGTAGAGCATCTAGAAAGCTGAAATAAAGCATCTGATTTTTTAGAAATGCAGTCTTTGTTCATTTTCATGTAGCTGATTTTTTTCCACAGTAGCACCATCATGCTCTTCTTGTCCAGATAAGAGCAATGAAACTGATGGTTGTGGAGAACAAGTCTTGTGAGGAGCAGCTGAGGGAACTGGAGCTATTTAGGTGTTGGTCTCTTCTCATAAGTAACTAGTGACAGAACAAGAGGGAATGGCCTCAAGCTGCACCAGGGGAGGTTTAGACTGGACATTAGAAAAAAAATTAGAAAAGGGGTTGTCAGACATTGGAACAGGCTGCCCAGGGAGGTGTTTGAGTCATCATCCCTGGATGTGTTTAAAAGCTGTATGGATGTAGTGCTTGGGGATGTGGCTTAGTGGGGGAGTTGGTAGAGTAGGGCTAATGGTTGGCCTTGATGGTCTTAAAGGTCTTTTCCAACCCAAATGATTCTATGATTCTATGCTCTGTCACATTAACTTCTCTCTCTTGACAGTAAAGAATGTGAAAAGTTATTCCTAATCTAGACAAATTCCAAGAGAGCAGAGGAGAAAGTATGACAGCTTGGAGCAGTGGTTATTTTATGGTTAGATACACACTTACATACTACCCATGCTACCAAAAATAGTAAATTATATCACTGATGTAGACCTTTATAGTTTTCTTACTCGCACTTCTGTTGTTTTGAAGCAAACATTTTAATTAACTAAAAATCTACACAGAAAATTAGTTCAGCTGAAGTGCTTTTGTACAATTTTAAAACATTTAATTTTGATTTTACATTTTTATACTAAATGAAAATTTTATTTTAAATTTATGGTGATTTTTATTTTAAAAACAATAGACGATAGCAACATTTTAATTCTATTCTGTCTGACCTCCTCCTCCCATCACCCTAAAAGGAAGAAAATCTAAATCAGAAGAGTGACATAGCTTGGCATAATTCTCCTTATACTGACTTGTAAGTTTTTATTAACAAATATGGTTCCCTAAGAAGTTGTATCGAGCTGGTCTCAGCTTGCAGCTGAGGACCTTGGGGTGGCAGGCAGGATGAGAAAACCCTGATTGTTCTCTTTCAATGACCTGAAGTTATTTCTTTGAAATATTACTTTACCTTGCTCGTGTACCAGGCAAAACTTCTACCCTAATTCTAAGCCTGGCATAAGAGCTCTAAGCCTCAGGAGTCACAGACTGGTCACTGCTGGCCTGGGAAAATGAGAACCTGTTCTCAGCTCAAGCCTTTCTGCAGCTGAAAGACTAATACATAACACAAAAACATAAAATAAATCTTATAATTTGTTTTTCTATATTGAACCAGAGTTTATAATAATTATTCTGTTTACTACACAGCATAAAAATGGGCTGCACACATCACTCAAAAAGTTGATGATTTTTGTATTATTGTTATTAATGAGGTCACTTAATCTGGCCATGTCTCTGTGTCTATTCCAAATCTACAAGCCAAAAAAACAATAATTAAAATTAATATACCTAACACTATTTTCTTTAAAATATATATAAAACAATGCATATTATCTGCTGCAACAACTTCTTGAGATGAAGCACCATATTATAGAACCTCCAGGGGGGTCAATAAGCACAGCACCAGGGAAACAATCAGTTCACACAAATGAGTCTCCATATCCAAAGATATGGTAGAGAGAGTTTTGGGAAATTCCAAAGTTAAGCTGCTTATTTAATAGCAGATCAAATACTTTAGTGTGAATAATGTTCATTACAAGCACTGGATAATCAATCAAAATATCTTCTAAAATATTTAGTAAAGAATTTCAGTGCAAAATCTGAAAGTGCTATGGTAAGTAGTAAAGTAAGTAGTAAAGGTCTGCTCCAGTTGCCTTTTTCATCCTTTGGACTGCTAACCTGCCCCATATGTTCTAGTATTCATAGCTAGGATTGTCCAGGAGAGGTATTATGGTTGCTGCTTCATGAATATTTTTTTTAATAAGAAGATGATGAATATTAGAGTATTAAAAATTACATATTCTCAAATTAAAATTGCACTACCTGTACACATTAGAGAAAGAATGTTTTCTACATCTCATTTTTCCCAGTTCATTTTCCCAGTTTACTGGGAAATTGATAGCATCTTTTCTCACATGTTTTCTGCTTGCTTATGAGGTCTCACATGAACTTAGAAGTTCATAAAATACCATAGTTTGACAATATTTTCATATATTCCTGAGCACAATCCAAATTTAACCAGTGAATAAATTAATCTGGAAAAAAAAAAAATCTGAGCAAGCCAAATGCTCATCCTAGTTTTTTTGCTTTGGTTTGGTTTTGGGTTTGTTTTTAACATTCTTTTAATATAGTTGAGGATTTTTTAAAATTTATTTATTTTATTTATTTAATACTAGTAACATTTTATTATTTGACTCTAGTTACTTCTGAAAAAAAACGCTTTCATTATCTAGCATCCAGACAACTCTCAGATTTTTGTAAAGTCTTCTCAGAAGCCCTAGTGTATAAAAAAACAGTCCAGTTCTGGAACAAATAATTCTGCATGCATTCCTTCAGTCAGCGTGTTTCTCTGTATGTGAACACTCTGCAAGGATTCTGGTATTTTAATATAAATTATGTATCACTAAAAAGATATAGTTATATACATAAATGTAGATAAATGCATTGCAGGAATAAGCTGTGAATACCACTTATAATTACTGTCACCTATTTCAAGACTTTGTTTTTATTTGTTTATACCTTGAACTGGTTTCAATGCCTAAAGCCAAGATTTTCCATGTCAGATGCCACCAGAAGCCTGAAAATTTAAAAAAAAAAAAGAAAAAAAAAAGAACCAAAGTAGTTCAGGCATCTGTGAGAAGGAGAGTAAGGGAAAATAGATACCAGCAAAATGAGCATTTGTCCTTCTTCAATAAATTTGAGTGACCTTTTCTTTGAAGAGGTCTAACATCTGTTTTGGAGCATGGTAATGAGGTTTGGAGGATGACTGTATACATGCTAAAGTTCTTTTTTTTCCTAATATTAGAATTTGATTACATTGTTATATTCCCTGGGAATATTTAAAATTATTAAAGTTAAAATAAATAGTAAACTAAACTAATACTCTAATGAGAGTGGTTCAAATACTCTTAGTGTAAAGGGAGTACTAAACAAAAACATCCTGTATCATGAAGCTTCATCCCTGCTGCTAAAGGAAATTGCATAATACAGATAATAGATGCAAGAAGTTCTACACTGAAATGAAACAGACTCTTGGCTGCAGCTCTTCTGCTGGAGAGCACCCCTAGGACACACCCCTGCAGGCCTTAGAAACCTTCTCCTATTTCCAGTTTGAACTTACTAGCAGTCATTTTATACTCATTTCTTCTTGTGCCAAGGCTGTTCTTCAGTTGTTCCTCTGCTCCTCTTTGGATGTGTTTGCTCAGAACAAGCACGTCCTCTCTCAANTTTATTTATTTTATTTATTTAATACTAGTAACATTTTATTATTTGACTCTAGTTACTTCTGAAAAAAAACGCTTTCATTATCTAGCATCCAGACAACTNATACTCATTTCTTCTTGTGCCAAGGCTGTTCTTCAGTTGTTCCTCTGCTCCTCTTTGGATGTGTTTGCTCAGAACAAGCACGTCCTCTCTCAACCTTTGTTTCAGCATGGGAAAAAAGGCAGGGTTTTCACCCATTATCACCCTTGTAGCTCCTCTGTGAACAAGATGCAGAGGGAGAGAAGTAACTGATGAACAGATGAAGTATTCAAATAACTTTGTAGAAATGTTGTAAAATTTCCTTGTTTCTGTTAGAAACACATTTCCTCATGTTTTCTTAGCCCATAATGCTCCCTAATCAGCTAATGGAGCAAAATCTTCCTCCATATTCGTCATTTTCAGCTGATAAGAGCATGATAGAGGAAACAACTTCATAAACCCTTAAAACAACATAGTTTGTACTATTATATTTAATCTCATTTCTATTTCAGCTGTTCTTATTGTTACTTCATTCATTCTGTTGTCCTTCGGTTTTGGTAATAACTTCCAATTTCTGGTTACAAGCAACTTTCATTTGGTATCAACAAAGTTAATTAAATTGTCTTAATTAGTTAAAAATCAAGACTATTTTAAGGTCATTCTCTGAGGAAAAATATGCCCTAAAAAAGGCTGTCTGTAATCAGTTTAGTTTTAACAAGGTTTTCCCAACTTATTTTTCTCTAGTGTCAGTTGCCTCTAATTTGCATAGTTTTGTACATAAACATTATATTTGTCTAACTAAATAAGATCTACTGCATTAATCTTGTCTAAAAATGAATTTACCTGGTAATCCAGGAAACTAAACTCCTTGTAAACCCATGTTTTATTTAAATCACTTTCCATTTGTCCATTTGTATATTTACTGAGCTCTTTTTCATATCTCAAATAAAATAATTTCACACCTACCTGTCCATCAACCTCTCCTTCATGCTCAGCACTGTACTTACAAAAATCTGAAAAGGAATATAAATCTAATTCTCAGAACAACTTTGACAAAGATATTACCGATATCTATAAGAAAATTTGAATGAGTACATTCAATTCTGAAAGAAGTCAGTTTGATTTATTATTGCACACTAAAGCCATACAAAAATATTTAGTTTTTTTCTGAGCTTTCCAAGTGCAACTAGAGAGTGTCAACTGAGAAGCATATTTGGGAGATTTATTTGAGTCCAAAAGTCCAAAGCAGAGCTTAAGAAACAACAGAGGAAGTTGAAAAGGAGGAAAAATAGCATCAGGTTGGTCTGGATGTCATCAGTTTTGATTTTGGCATTAAGTTTACTATCCACATCCAAAACCATCAACATTTGAAAGTATTATTCAATCCAGATTGGTGGAGCATCTGTTCCCTAGTAGGTGGGGGGATTTCCATCATTCTCAGCCAAGGTCCTCTTCACCTTTGCTTTCCCAATCACCCCTACTGGTCTTTGACCAAAATGCTGGAGCCACAGCCCTACTGATTCTCCAGGTAATGATGAACTGACCATTCCCTTCACTTTGTGAATAGTACAATTGCAGTTCCTTGGACCACACTTAACACTATACTACAAGCAAACTGCTGGTATTACCAGTGACTCTTAAACTACCCTTCGTTTAGAGACATCCAGCCTTTCTCTAACAGTATATCAATTTAAGCAGAGCTAATAAGCACCAGTCTCTGCAGGAAGAAAACAAACCCTGTCCACTACTCTGAATCACAGCTTAAGGACTTGGATCTGGATCTATGGAGGGACCCAGCAGCCTCAGACAGATATAGGAAATGCTGAACAGAGACTTTGAGCCTCTCTCCTACACTTGTTTATGTGTAGTGAGGACTGGAAGCTATAGGAATCAGATTGTAAGCTCATTCTAATTAAAAATATTTACTTACGTACAAATATGCTGGTACCGAGAGCATGTACCCAAAGAGAGAACAACTTAAAAACCTACATTTACATTCTTGTGCCCAGATGCCTGTCCCAGAGCATGTTTAAATTTACTGGAACTTGCTAAATAGAGTAAAGGCGCAGTACTTCTAACTCTTACTTAATAGATTTACTAATGTTAAGATCTACAGAATACTTCCCAAGCATGATCTACTGCTGCAAGTTATCTCAGGTAAATTCTTCACATTTTTTTTCATGTTATAACAGAGACTTAGTTTCTAAATCACCTAGGAAAAAAATAGATGATCTAATTTCTTGACCTTATCATCAAAACTCTTCATATATATTTGAGGGCCATTAAACACGTACCCATGACCTCAGAGACACAAGAGGAAAGAACCATTATCAACACAGGATGCAGATGAGCTGACGCACTGTTGTGTTCCCTGGCAGCTTTATCAAGGATACTAGTTATCTGGTAATGCCATGCTAGCACTACCCATTGGTCATTCTGGGGCAGTGTGTGCACCAGCAAGGATTAAATTGATACCTCTCCAGCCCTTACAGGGAAAAGTTTCCATAAAGATTGGAAGACCTGGAGCCTAGAAGAAATCCCAGTGGCCTCACAGGCTGTTTTTGTCTGGGTCACATTATGTATTCTGGCACACTGGTTGTTGCAAACTGTTTGCACACCACATGCAGTTCAGTCACAGCCTGGTTATCCTGATGTCATTTATCAGCAAAATTGTTAGTTATTACTTGTGTCAGCAATAAGAACAGAAGACAGATAAATCTTCAATAATACATAACCATCATCCATAATTGAAATGAAGCCATCTACAAAATAATACTGCTAAGTGTGTATCCAGTTGAATTTACAAAGGAAGAAACCATAGTATTTCATTGTAAATCTGCCAGAAATCACTGTGTAAGTAAGCAGCGTGAACAGGCATGAACATCCAAAAATCATGGTTGGCTGTAACCCATCCTTGTGTTCGGCAGGAGGAGAGTGGTTCATGCTCTAGAACAGCCGTCACACCTTAGGAAAGCTATAAAGTTCCTCAGATTCTTGACTACATATATAGAAGCAGAATTTGGCTTGCACAGATTGCCTTCAGATCTCAGCCTGTAAGAAGAGACACCTTTAAACCACTGGAGCGCTAAATCACAAGCTGCAAGCACACTGGTTTTATATTTGTGACTGAAGTACACAAATATCTTCAGTGTACAAAACAAGACACAACTGACTAAATTGACCACTGATACCATTAGGAAAGATTGTGGGAAGAAACGGTTCTAGCATATCAGATACCTAATCAACAACAAGTTTTTTTTCATGTATTCATGACTGAAAATAGATGTTTTAAGGAAGATTGATATGAGAATGTGTCTTACAAATTGTCAGCTCAGGCTAAAGACCTTGTGGACCATAACAGTGGGAATCCTCATAGACTTATATTTCCATAATATACAACAGATTTTAGGTACAACAAGGCATTTAGAAATGTGGCATACTTGTCCTGAGAAAAAGGAAAAATAGTTACTTCCTGGGTAACTTCCCATTTTCTCAGTGCTCTGCAGAGGATTCTTTTGGTAAATGCATTCTTTTAAGTATTAGTTCTGATTAAAGTCTCACGCATACTTTGCAGAAGAAAAGAAGTGATTTCTAATTCTGAAAGTATTTGAAGTATCTGAAGGTTTTGTAAAGGTACAATAACAGTCTGGAAGCTGCACATCATCATTTGTGACTAATCAGCAAATTCAGTTGGCACATAAATTGACAAGAAGTGTCATCAATGTAAATTAACTTTTTCAAGCCATTAGAATAGAGCACCAGCTTCATGTTACAACTGAAAGAAAGGCTCAGTTTTGGAAAGTCATTCACTATCATGCCATAGACAATGTCCCCTGTCAAAAGATTTAACAAAGTTCACAGGTCAATGCAGTGGGAGGATCTCTGCTGCCCTGACTCTTAGACTAATCATGCAGAAAAAGTTTTAAGTGTTGATAATTTAGTGAATGAAATTCATGCCTTTTGACCCCAAATGAAGAGAAAAGAGAGATTCATCTTGTATTCAATTAAGTTTAAAGCTATTTTTAAACACCTTATCTGAGCCAAGTATCACAGAAACCCAGTATTTTTTAATGCAGTTTTCAAGCTGTATCATAAATTAAATCTGCAGATACTGGCTTTTGGGAAAACTTTTTCACACAACAGCCATGAAATCCTGATCCTACTGAAGCCATTGGGAGTGCTGCCATTTCTTCAACAGTGTCTGGATTTCAGCCATATTGTTTAAAGTCTCTAAGTATTGTCTTGGCTATGCTGCCCACATGCTGTTCCCAATAGGTTCACTGGCAGAAAAAAAAAAAAAAAAGCTGTGTAAATGCTGAATATTGCAGCTGAACAACGGACAGTATCACTGTATCACGATCTGAAGAATATGTCTGACTTCAGTTATGAAATTTCTAAGATGCAGAAACCGTTTAATTATGTTAAATTGATCAATAAATGCCATATAACTCACCAGCACTGAAACCATTGTCAGCTTGTGTTAAGATGCTACATAAGGGTTTGATAAATAGAAGGAGCCGCGTGGGTTAGCAGTGTATCCACATAGCAAAAAATTATAAACTCATTCACTCTGTGAACTGCATAGGTCAGAATCAAATCCAGAAATTTTGACCCTAAAAATCTGGGATAAAGATACTCTAAATCCAGAGAGGGCCTATCTGAAATTTCAGAAAGACTATATAGTTAATGTTGTCCATACATCTTTTCTTTGCATAGTGAGATGAAGGAGCTATGCTGTATGCACTCAAAGCCATAAACAAGACTTTTGCAGACTTCAAACTGCTTTGCTCTGTGGGTCAGGGCTGTGAGGAGCAGTCCTGTATCCCTGAAACACCACAGCCAGGAACATAGCAAGGGAGCAAGAGAGGAAAGGAATCATGTCCCAGCTCTGCTGCCTTTGAACCTGCAGGCAAAATGAAACAACAAGAAGGCATCAGTGAGAGGAATATCTTTCTAAACCTCTCCCTATAGCTTAAACAAATTTGGGTCAGCAAAAATTGCTTTTGTGATTAAACTTGTTTGGTTGGGATGTTCCTACCTTGTCAGTTTTTCTGTACAAAATGATCTACTCCACCAGATCTGCAGAAAAGGATCTCCACCTGACGGCTGATTATGTGTTCTTGTAAAGTATTCTTAGAGTAGTCAAAACCTTACTCATATGGTCGTTTTAAACATCTTCCCACTTTCAGTGGAACCGTGTATCCATGCAAAATTAAATACCTATGTCAAGTGTTTGCAGAAGAGAGCCTAAAGGTAGAAGAAAATATTACAGTGGAAATAGCTGTGACATAAATTGTTTATATTTTGCCTTTAGCTACAGTAGCGCATCTCTATTATTATTTTGTCATCTTAACATTAGACACTGAAGACTTAAGGTAGCATAACTAATAATATTGTTACACTACTCTGTGGTTCTGAGTATAGCCCAGGTTTGCCCTGCTAGAAGTCACAGCCCTCCGGCTACCATTGACCTTCTAGCCATCACATACAGCACACCAGCAGTCTGTCTGTCCTGTCCGTCCTCACCCGCCCATGTCACCAGGCACAGCAAGCCTCCTGGCTCCAGACATTGGGGAATTACGAGGTCCAGCTTATACTACTCCTTCCTCAAGACTGGCAAGTATCCCTGGGCCAAATCTGGCCACATGTTAGCTGTTATCTCAGGCTGCTTATAAATAACATGTTAATAGCTGTAAAGTTTTTTCCTGGGCTAGGCATTCTTCTTTCCACTTTGATAGGAACGTGTTTTTGTTTGGGAAGGGTTCCTCAAGTACATGTTGGGATCTTAACCAGCTACGCCTACCTAAATGAAATTCATGATGTGTGCATGTGTGTGTGTCTGCATGCAACAGGCAGTAGCAGTTTAAAGCTCCAGTCTGGCACAACCTGTTCAGATCATTTTCCCTGTGAAGTCTGCCTCCTCACTGTATCCTGTCCTCTTAGTTCTCGCATGGAAAAAAATCTCTTCCTGATTTGATTTCCTACAGGGGAAATTAATTAGAAGTGGTTGTTGGTTAGCCCTGAAGCACATATAACATAAAGGAAACTCTGATTGTGACATTAAAGACCAGAAAGGATTTTTGATACCTCTGTTTTTAAGAGTATTAACACAGACACATCCTATCTTGCCTGATAAAAATTGAGGTGGTCTTCACTGGAAGGGTCTATACTCTCAACTCTCCAAGGCACATCTGTAGGTGTATGGTGCACTCTGCAGCAGCATCCTGAGTGCAAACAGGAGAGCTTAGCTGAGGTCTACATCCTTCACCCTTTCCCCAAGCTATGCCTCAAGCATGGGGGAGGCAAGGAACTTTGATCAGCCTCCCTGGCTGTGAGGAAGTCATTGCCTTCAGGCAGCATGTGGCTGACTCAGGTGGCTGTACATATTAAATCAAAGGCCTCCTTGGGATTGTTTCCAAAGCTGTTTCCAGCACAGGCCTTTCTGATAGTACAGACTAGGCTGCATCAAACACCACATGCAAGCATTAGGCCTTGAAAACCTATAGATGTGTAGCAACTTCACTAAGGTTTCCCAGCAGTCTACATCATCCTGGGGTGATATGCTGTCTGCCAGGACAGTTACTCCTCTGTCTAGCTTTGGGAGGAAAGAATTATGGTATGGCTGTTCCTCAGGCACTTAAATAACCTGAGTGCTAGGAACCACCAGCAGGAAGCCGTGGCCAGAAGAGCTCTGCTCAGTGTTGCTTGCCACACAGACAGGAGCCAGTGCTGACATGGGGTCACAGGTTTGGAAGGACTTTTTTGGACTAAGAGAATCAAGTAGAGCATCATCTTATGCAGCAGTGAGAGCTCCCAGCTTAATGACACAGCACCTGGGGAAGCACCCTGCCTACCCCACAGGCAGACCAGCCCAGGTCCAAAGGTACAGGGAGAGCAGTTGGGCTCATCTGGGTGCTGGTGACACTCAGAAATAAGTTACCAGCCACATGTCACTTGCACCGGGGTGAACAGGAGCAGCATCCCTATACCACCTCTTCACTGAGAATAACCTTTCTCACTGGCAGGATGCTCTTCTTTCTTAACATACCAGGCTTCTAGCAAAGAGCTCCTCAGCAAAAGTTAAGAAACGTACCCTGGCCTTCAGGCTTCTCTTTGGACTTTGTCATTAGGCACTGACAAGCAACTCATTAAGAAATATTCTATATTTTTTCTGTAGGTTTCTGTCTTGGCACTTGTAAGATTACAGCATGTGACAGAATGGATGGGCGTTAGCCTTTTCAGCCTGACAGCTACACACACAGATTGCTGCTTAAGCCACAGGGCATTTCCAAATGAAATCACCCTTGCAGAGCGTGAAAGATGGACAGAAACTTGAAACATCTGCAAGGGCTATAAAAATCCCATGTTAGGAGCCCACTTGCTGAGATGAAACATGGTGTCCACGAGACAGTAATCTACAGGGGTTGCCTTCTACATGATGCTCTAATGCAGGGAGTTGGGGTTCAGTTGTGTATCTCCACACTTATTTGTTTCTTTTCATTAGTATGACTGAGATAAACTGGAAACTATAAGTGGATGTTTATTCTGTCCTTTTCTGTAGCTCAGGCAAATTCAAAACACCAACTGATTTCAAAGGAGACTTTCCTTCTAGGGACTGGATTTCCNTTAAATACCACTCTCCTGGCCAAAATATTTGTTATTACTCAAAGAGGAGATTCTCAACTTCCTTTGATTTTTAACATATAGGCAATCATCTGCTTCCATTTTTTAATTGCTCTCATTTCTCATTTTGTCAGAAAACTGGCTCTCACCCGGATCCTTAAAGATCCCTCAATGATGACAAACATCCGTGAAGTGAAAGCAGATGACCTCTTTCTGAATAGTATTAAATTGTGGATGAATGTTATTTTCTTCGGATTTCTTTTGGGGGGGTTGTTTGTTTGTTTTGTTTATCTGCTACTAGGTTAAACTACATCTTCAGATATGTCAACGAATTGAAACAACTTGCTTAAGACAGAGGGTATCTTTAGTCTTCACCCATGATGTCTTCCCAGAGTTACATATTAGCAATTCCATTCATTATAACTGCCCATATTTTTAAACATCAGCCACTCCTTCTTGCAGACTCGATGATGAAGCATGCAATCATGCCGCTCTGTTCTGGGCACACTGCAAAGAATTCCTCCCTAATTTGACATTAATGTGAATGTAGAGTGATTATAATCACAGCACTGAAATTTCATTACTGGAACTAGACAAAGATGAAAATCAGACTCAGAATTAAGGTATTTCAAGCCAAAAACTACCCTCTCCAGTTGGTTTTGCTGTTCCAAGAGGTGAAAAACTTCTAAAGATTCAGCATTTCTCCTGCATTATTCCTCACACTGTTCACAAATGTTTTATACAAACATGTAAGAACCCTGGGAAACAGAGACTTGTTATTTTTCTGGCACCCTTAATATCTACTTACACATATCTCATGCCACAGAAACACAGGAATATTGTCATAACAATATATCTACCACAATAAATGAAACACTGGTGGCCCAATTCCATCTCTATAAAGAACAGTGTAAAATACATTGTAAACAAGGCTATTAGGTTTTACCACTAAGGACCAAGACACTTGGGCCTGACTCCAAGACCAAACCCCTTAGATGACATCAACAGTATTACAGAATATTAAATAGTTCTCCAGATTTTAACAGAACTAGATCATTTCCAGCACTTTTTTTCTCTAGTACTAATTTTCTTAGGTGCTTTTTTTGGACCACACCTATTATAGTCACATAATATACAACATAACTACTATGCTCATGATTTATTTGACATTTTATCAATCATTTTATATATACTGTGGAAAACACTCCCAAGGCCAGTTCCCAAAGTTTGAAGCCTTGCAAAAGCCCATTTCATGTTTGAAGATGTCTTGAACATGGCTCCACATTTCTGGACACTTAAAACTACTCTGGCACTTCACTGGAAGAGTACAGATCATGGATATAATTTTAAAAAGCCTCTGGAAAGTTTCTTGATGAAAATCTCTTGATCTCAGTCATGTCTTCAGATATGAGGTTTGAGGAGTATAAAAGTACTGAGCAAATCTGTTATTTAAAGATGCAGACAAAGGAATGCATCCATCCTCCAAAACTCACTCGAACAGTGCAACATTTCATCACTGCTGACCACAGACCACTCTGTGCTTTCACAGTCCTAACCACCCAACAGTACATGTGACTCATTCCACAGATAATTTTCACATGTAATGCCTATTTGTTGGGCTTTTTTTTTAAAGTTGTTCACAACCTATTTCCTCATTTCCATCTCTATAGTTAAAAAGAAAAGTAAATGTTTTGGTAATATTATCTTTCATGTTTGCTAGAAGTCACAAAGTCCTTTAACAGACAGAATGGTGTTGTAAGTTGGCAAATAAGCACAAAATGCTTAATTTCGCCATCTTAATTACAGCACTGATGTTTCAATTCTTACGCTTGCCTCATGTCACTGCCCAGATATTGCTCATCATAGATGAGTCTATAGGTACACCCTTCTTATGATAAAACTGAGCAATCCTGCTGCAATAATTCAAAGACATGTTCAGCAAAGCACTGGTATCTGTGAGATTACTTTGAGCCTATTGTTTCTGGAAGGTAACTTTGCAAACATGTTTAATTTCTCCATGAATGAAGCAGCCCTAGAAATGGGGCAGACTTTTCTTTTGAATGACTTCTTAAGTGTTTTTTTCCTGATGGTCAACAGAAGGCAAGTAAGAGTCCAAGTAGTGTGCGTAATGTGTAATCATGTAATTATTTCAGTACTCACACACACATGGGAATTGCTGTGGCAGATTTTGTACGGACAGAAAACAAAATTCTTGCAGCTCTCTGCTAGTCATGACATGTTTTGAACTGAATGCTGGGCCTTCGGTAAAATATACCTGCTCTGATGGATGTGTTCTTTTCTCTGCATGCTTGATTTGCCAACATGGACTCCCATTTGCAGGGGCATCCTTGTGTAAGAGTTTTTTCTCCTAGTTGTTTACTGTCAGATTCACCAGATTTTGTGCTAGAAGTTTTACTCCTTCTGTAAAACATCACTTCATTAAAATATTGACTTCTTTATTCAGGAACAAAAAAAAAAAAGAGGAAAAAAATGGAAAATGGAAACAGAATCTAGCTTCACAACTATCTATGGTTTGTATGAATCCAGAAGATATTTGCCTGCAAAATATCACTACTGAATCCCCACAGTAAATTATATGTAGACTGATTTATTCTTTCAGTGTCAGGCCACTTGTTGAGTGTTATTTTTAGCTGAAGCTCAAGTCTGGAGTCTCATCTGTTCAGAAGGTTATTTACATTTCTGCAAAGACTTAAATCTTATTGAAATTAATGGTATCAAAATAGTTATCGATTGTCGTTGGGCATAAGTTTTGTCTTTTTTAGAGTATAGTCTCTTGTGAATCATTCCTATGTATTTTGGTTCTTTACAGAATGATGCAGCACACCCACAGGAAAAATCAATCTTTTCATCGATATTTGAAGATCTTTTTCTTGTTTTCATCATTACCTTGTTAAAGGTTGTTAAAATGCATACTGGTAGCAATTACTTATTGCTGTAAAGTCACCTTCCATCCTCCTTCACCCACCATCCATTCTACTTTAAAGAGCAGCAGTGACACCAAAGTCTGCTCTCTGTTACACAGATACAGCTTTTACCCAAACAGCTCACCCACCTGAAGCATCTCACTGCTACCTGCACTAAATTTCATTTTACAGGCCAGGTGCCTGTAAACAAATCTCTAAATCTTTCAGTTGTTTTTCTATCTGAAAAATTAAGCTGTTTAAGCCTGACGTTCATTCAAGCCATTAAAATTGAGAACTTGCCATTTCTACTTCATACTCCAGTGGGTTTTTAATCAGCCATGAATGGCAGTGAGAAGCCAATGCTAAAAGCAGACTTCCTGCATAGCATCCACGGTTCATTTTTGGTTGGGGTCTTCTACAGTTGATCCAGAAGTGGCTGCCCAGATTCTCATTAGAGGCTCATTAGTAGTTTACAGGCATGGTTGTCCTCTCAGTTCTGCCAAAGACACCTTCCACATCTGCTGCTACCACAGGGCAAGTTTTCATTTACTCCACTTGCTTCAAAAACCATAACCTATTTCATTCATCAGTGTGTAAGTTCACCATTACCAAAGAGTTTTCCTTTTGAGTGAATTAGTCTCTCTTGCCTGCTTTATCCCCTGCTTCCACACTCCAGATATAGAGCACTGCACCTTGTAATGTGCCTGCAGGTACGTGAGCATGACAAAAGGAAGATGAATAAAAAGCTGCTACACTAAAGTAAGGCTAGAGAGACAGGGTGGAAACCTGTATTCCTTTCATTGGTTTGGAAGGGCAAAGTTGTTACTGTTCTGAAGCACACAGATGACATCTATCTGTTCCTGTTACAACTGGGATTTTTTATAGTTTCCCCTGGTTTTATAAAGCACCTCTCACAGTGGCACCTTCCACGTTTTTGCTGGTTCAGGTGCTGTCTCACTCCCAATGGCAATGATAGAAATCCTGTCTGTGATGATGTGGACCTAACAGTTGTTTTCTCTCAGTGTGAGTGAAGGCCTGTTGTGGTTTTTTTTGAACAGAAATTTATCTATCCACATGTCTAAACCTCAGTTTGTACTTAAATACTTTGCTGGGCCATGTTCTGATTAGCCCTTACAGAAGTTCTAAAAGGTAACAGCTATCAACAATAAAATCCATTCATAAATCTCATTAATACTCTAACTTTGTAATTTGTGAACAATTTCTATCAAAACAAGTTGGTTTCATCTTCTTAGGCTTAACCAGGAAAACAGTTTATATTTTTAGATGATATGCTCAAGTGCAAAATCCATGTCTGCTGAAAATACCCCATACATCTGTTGTTATCTTTTCCTTTACCTCTGACACGTATTTCTATGGCCAGAACTCATGTAAATACTTGTCAGTTAGGTTGGTTTTGAGCACTTAGTCATATCAAGATGTAAGTAGACAGGTCTGTGACCGTGCTGCCAACTCTGAAGCAGGAGCTGAACAAAAGCAGAACACAAATACAGTGCTAACACTCTACAGTGACACAAAAAGTGTAGCTACTACTAATAATAGCAGCTAAACACAAACAGATTAATCTGGGAGGTGTGAATAAAATTATAGATTTAAGCACCTTCCTTCCACTGAGGGGTTGGGACATTTAGCCAATATAACAGTATATGAAATTGTGAGAAGATAACTATGATGTACAACATGAAACACTATTTCAATCATTTTAAAGGAGTTTGTTCAAACAGAGCCTTTGAAAGCTACTGTGGAAACGGGGGGTGGGAAGAAAGTGCCTGGAGATTGCAGATGGGAAATCTGACGCTCAGGTTTAAAAGTGAACAGTGTCTGGTGTCTGTAATAGCTACAAATGAAGGCAATCAATACTATGTACGAAATACCACTGTAATGTTCTATAGTCTTAGATATCGCTAAATGAATACAGATGGCATGTCTTCATTTGAAGTACTTTGATCAGATGGAATATAATGTAGATTTTTGTCCCTAACAAAGCTACACTCAAAACAAGACACAAAATGGAATGGGCCAGAAGGTCATGTTAACCTTGTGGTTTTATAGCAAAGTGCAGTGGGAGACAAAAATGGCCCAATGTTTAGAAGTTTTGCACATGAGTAGAGCCAGAAAGTCTGGCTGCTATCTGTTATCCAAGCATTAGCAGGCAAAGGAAGAAGCGTTAATGGGGGTTTAAGGCAAAGATAGGTAATCTAATATTAGTGAACCAATATGTCTGTCACTTTGTGTTCATTAGTTTGATCAAGCTGTCAAAACTTTAGGAGACTGAATGATGGATATAAATCTAGCAAATCCCATTTAATAGGCAGCACTATTTCTATCTGTGTACAGTCTGCTTCAGCATTCTCCACCAGTGTGGGACTGTAGCACTGCATCAGAGGCTGCAACATTTCATACACAGGTTGTTGAATGCTTTGAAGAAGGCAGAAAAGGACTCATCAGTTGGTTATATGCTATGTAGAGAAAATACTGAGAATTCAGATATATCTTTTGAAAACATCAGTAAGTTTAAGAGAAGCATTTCCATTCAGTGCAAACTGTAGCAATAACACAGCTGCTTCAGTTTCGTATCATTTTACAAACATTAGTGGATACACTTTGCCATCAGCCTTTTGTGATAAATCAGAGAAATATTTATGGCTCTTTGGCAAAAAGAAGCAGAACATTCATTTTGCCAAAGACAGCTGCCTGCATTTTATCTTATGGCACCCCCTATTTTTTGTACCAACCAAATAACAAGGTGCCTGGCAGAACCAGTTGTCTGCTTGCAGGCACAAGGCTTGGACTCTGAAGACTCCTCAGATCCTAACATTCATTTCTAAATCAGAATATTGTACAAATGGAAATGATTCTTCCAAATAAGAGGTCAGCCTTCCCCAGAGGATATCAGCACTATCACCTACAGCCTTGATGCTCAGGTCTGCCACTTGTACCAGACACTATTCCTGTCACTAAGTGTGATCAAGTAGGGGATTTCTGTAAAAATACCATCATTGCTCTCCTGTGAAAATCAATCCCCTGCCCTCCATACCTTGATGACCCATGAAAATACTTTTTTCCTGTTTTTTGCAGAAACCCATACATGTCAACAAGCACTGCATCTTTCACTGAGTGTCATTATCACTGCTATAATAAACAATCTTTATGACCTCAACCTCAATGTAGTATTTCAAAGTTAAAGAGCCCAAATCAATACTTTCATTATCTGCACTATAAATTATCCATTAATGGAAGCTCATTAGGAAAGGCACCATCTTTTTCTCCCTTCACCGCCAAGTGTTGCTCTGGGCTCACAGCTGGCACTGCAAGCTGTATCACTTTATGGAGAGTGTTTTCCTCAGAACTGGTTGGGAAGCTTGATGGATCAGGGGTTTGGAAAGTGAGCAAGGAGGAAAACAAAAGAGGAACCAGACCTTTTTTCCTCTTTCCTTTAGACACAGCAGGAAAATAAGAAATAGGTCATGACAGACTACTCACCTGCTTTTAAAAATTCTAGCAGGAATGAAGCTGATTGGAACATTTCCCTTTCAAAAGGAGAGTGCACCAGGAGCACGTTCTTCCTCCTCATTCAGACAAGAAGTAACTAACTCAGTTTCCCCCAAGAAGCAGAATCTGGAACTTGTAATCCACTAAGTGTTCACCGTGACTAGATTAAAATACCTAAATATATTTAAATTTGCTGATTTTACTGAATTCTTTCTCAGATCTCTGACATACCAGCTAATTCCACCAGAAAAAGCAAATAGCCAAAGTTAATAGATTCAAGTATTAGATGACTTTTTCTGACATTGAGCTAACTGAAGTAAAGGGGGAAGTAGATTAATTTATTCAGCTATTTACCTAACATGAAAACCCCAAATATTTCGTCCACATTAATAATTTAGCTGAATTCAAAATCAGGAAAAAAAAAATTTACATTAAAGTTTCTTGAGTTTAAACTAGTTTATTTAGAAAAGGAAGTTAAATCCAGAATATAATGATGGGGGATGATGTGATTGTGAGCATCCCTGAAGAGAAGGACTTAATGGTACTGGTGGATTAAAAGCTGGACAAGAGCCAGCTATGTGCATTCACAGCCCAGAAGGTACATCATATCCTGGCTGTACCAAAAGAAGCATGATCAGCAGGTCAAGGGATGTGATTCTGCCCATCTATGCCACTCTGGTGAGATGCCACCTGGAGTTGTGTGTCCAACTCTGTAGTCCTCAGGACAAGAAAGACATGAATCTGTTGGAGCAAGTCCAGAGGAGGGACACAAAAATGATCAGAAGGCTGGAACACTTCTTCTATGAAGAAAGGATGAGAGAGTTGGGATTGTTCAGCCTGTAGAAGACTCTGGGCAAACATTATTACGGCCTTTCAATACATAAAAGAGGCCTATAAGAAAGATGGAGACAGACTTTTTACCAGAGGTTCTTGTGACAGGACAAGGGGTGATGATTTAAACCTAAAAGAGGTTAGATTTAGACCAGATATAAGAAATAATTTCTTTACAATGAGGGTGGTGAAACACTGGCACACATTGTCCAGAGTAGTAGATGCTCCATCCCTGGAAACATTCAAGGTCAGGTCAGATGGGGCTCTGAGCAACCTGATCCAGTTGAAGATGTCCCTGCTTGCTGCAGGAGGGTTGAGCTATTTGACCTTTAAAGGTCCCTTGCAATCCAAACCATTCTACGATTCTATAATTCTATGTTAGTCCAAACCACAGTATTGAAGGGACATTTTGCTTCTTGAAGCCCTCTTTTCTGGTACCCACTGGCACATTAGTTTGATAGTTTAAATCCTTCATAGCTCTGACACATTGGAGAAAACTGGAAACTAGTAATATCATGCAAGCATATAATTGGGTATTTTGCATTGCCTTTACCTGCATTTGAACCTACCCTGGTTGAATATACCAGATAAACAGAAAAAAAATATATATATGTAAATGGAAAAAGTAGTAGATAACACAAAACTCAGAAAGGGACAGGAAAACTCACTTCAGCAAGTTTTGTTTCCTGGTTAAGACAAAATGAGAAAATGTGGGAACAAGTCTGCATTTTTCATCATCCATGTGCTGCCCAGACAGCTTACAAATTTGCAAACTCATTGTCTGTAAAAATGTTCTCAACAAGCTCCTGTACTTGGTTTGAATTTTTTTCCAACTTTTTTAACATAATACTGATGAAGGATAAACTGAAGAAAGTAGCTGCAATGCACTATGAAAGGCTTTTTTAACCCCCAGAGCATCCCAAAAGATAGGTTTCTGGGACTGTTGAAAGCAGCAACACAGTAATGGACATTCTTCTGGGGCAGAGTCCCCTCGTCCCTTCAGAGCCAGCACAGGCTCCAGGGACAGGGTCATCTGAGAATCCAGGATACCACAGGCTCAGTTTTCTTGACTGAAGCAAGTGTTTCTCAAGGGAAGGAAAAAACAAAAACAATGAAAAAAAAAGGTGATATTTATTTTTTCTTTTTGCACAAATTCAGGTTGAATAGAAAAAATACTTTTCATGAAGTCCTTCAGATTCCTCATTTCACTTGTATAAAAAATAAAAAGAAATTACAGATGATTGTCCTCTCATTTATAGTACAGAAAACTCACTTTTTTTGAGAATAGAGAGAATAATAATAGAGTTTCAAATTGTCCCACATTTTCACCTGGAAACGATTGTGCCATTTAATAGACCCTATTTTGGTCTTCTCTTTTTAACATTTTGACCTCACTTTCTAACTTCCAGGTTGCCCACATGTGCTTCTGCCTTTTCTTTCTCCCATGCAGCTCCATAACCACAGCCCATATCCTGAATCACTGTGTATGTGGCCATGAAGAGAACTGGGCTAGCTGGATCCTACACTTGCAGAAGTGATAATTCCTTCCAAAATACTCAGTGTTGTATGTGTTTTTCATGCAAAATTTCCTATCTCAGCTTCCAACAATAAGGCTAAAGCTAAGGAAATCCTTGAAGGGAAAGGTAACATGACTGTGCTGCTGTGCATAGCTTCTCCGTTTCTGTTTTATCAATTTCCTTATAATAAACCTGTCAACATCAATATATTCCTGATGGAAAATTAATCCTCATTTAATTGTCAGAACTGGTTTATTACCCAAAAACAGTGAGTCTTGCACTCAGTACCTTAGGCATGGTAAATACTTCTTTAGGAATACTAACTCAAGGAATGAAAGCTATTAAAATGATGCTTAAGAAACCGAGGGGCATGTTAAACAGTTTCTGCCCATAAATTTAGTGACAAACAATCTGCAGTTACTGAAAGCAACCTAAATACACAACATTTAGTCTATTTTAGGTGTTCAAACTTGCCTTTTTTTCTTCCTCTCTCTAACTCATTTGTCATCATAGCCTCCAACTTAAATTTAGATCAAAGGCAATTTGAAGCAAACATTGTCACTTTGTGATACATTTGTACAATTACAGTCCAGCCATAACACATAAAAGGGTTATTTCACACCAGGTATTCAGATGGAAGTCAGGAAGGTAGGATGTGCAAAGGTCCAAGCCCTTTAGAAAGCTTGTGTCCAGTGGCTGAGGGGTGCTTCAGAGGACTATTGTAGAGTGCTAGTTCAAAAAGGGGCATGCAGGTGAGAAGCTGAGCAATTCATCCTCTTTCCCCACAGTGGGCAGCAAGTCAGCAGCAAATCCAGTACTTGCCTCCAGTCTCTCATTTTTTGAGGTCTCTGTCAACCACCAAAGTCATACCTTTCTTGATGGTGACACGAAGTCTTCAAAGTATTCAGTGTTCATATTTAACATGGGTAAAGAAAAACAATTTGATAGAAAAGCCCTCAGATTTGTTTCCTGCATCCAAACATGTTCTTTTGTCCTCTGTCTATACATTTACTACACACTTGGCAATGAGTCAAATATGGGCTTTATGGGAACTAAGGCAGTGAGGCCATAAATGCCCCTTGGGCAGTTTGAATATGTCAGGTTAAGAGCTAGGGGTACTTAGCACTTTTGCAGGAGTCTCAGCATGGTGCCAAACAGCTTTCTCATCCTGTGGCTATTTCAAACTATTCTTAACATCATCTGTGTTTTACAACACAGCTTTGCTGCCATTCTGCAGTCTCAGAATGTTTCATATTCTGTCTATCTTTGTACTGATCTGTTAGCTCCCTTTCTGCTTGTTTTCATATTTCCATTCCTTGATAGTGGTATTTCATAATTTTTCTACTATAATTTCCTTCAGTTCTGAGCAGACTTAAAATCCACAGTATGAGCAAATGATTTTGGTCTAGCTATCATCTCTCCAGTGTCATTTCCTCTGCAGCTGACCATCCCAGGTGGATCTTCATTGTCCTATCATGACTCCAGTCACCGCACTGAATTCATTCACGCTGTAGGAAATTCATATAAGCTTACATATGACTACTTCAGAATCAATCCATACCTTCATGTTTCATAAGCAGAGAAACTCTGGGGAAACAAATGCTGAGACTCACCATGAGTGCCTGTGGGAACCAAGTTTTATATTTGCATTCATAAATCTTCCCTGGCAGACACAATCATGGGCTCAATATTACATAATTCACCTGAGCAAATACCACTGATCAGCACAGTTCCCATAGAGAATTATTGTGTGCATGTGGACAGAGCACAACACGTGAACTAAAAAGGGAGATTTCTTGCAATGGATATTAAGGAAATCATGATCTCTTTCTAGACATTCCTCTTAAAGGAAAAAGATTATAAACTCTCATGAGTTATTTGTGAGTTACTCTCTGGTACAACTGGAAGTACATCAAGAGGACATTGTGGTAAAAGCACATTACATCTTCATTCCATAATTCAAACCTGCAGAAGCATAGCAGATGGGAAAAAAATCTGTAATGCACTGCTAAACTGTATAAGTTCAGTATTAATCACAATAAGAGGGAACACTATAAAAAGGAAAGCAGTAACGGCAGTTACAACTTGCATCAACCCACAAGCCTTGTCTATTTTATTACTTCCTTAGCATAACACAGTAAGAAATACATATTTCATCACTGCTGCTAGTATGGTCATCATTACAGATAGGAGACAAGTTGGTGAAGGTGGTAAAATATTGGTCTTGCCTGGCAAACATGAGAAAAAATATGACCTTTTATTGAACAACTCTGCTAATAGCTTGACTCATCTAACTCTGGTAAAAAATTAGCACAGGAAAAACTGCTACAACCTAGACTATAAATTTGCATTTATGAATAAACTATCTTATGTTCCTTCATGGTCTTATCTTCTCCTTGACTTGAAGTGTGGCGCAGTGATAGGCCAGAACATCAGCTGAAATGTGTGTTACACAGACCATCACAGACTCTCAGCTTTCTGGCAATAATAGAATATATTAAATATAAATAAATAATAAATTAAAAGGTAGATGTGAGAGGATACAGAATCCAAATGAAGAATATTCTCCTGCATTCATGAAAAACAAAAAGCCACCTGTGAATGACAAACCTAAGGATGGGAGTGAGCTGAGGATTAATGAACAGCTTGGTATTGACTGAGCTTGTTTTAACTCTTAGTTCTGGTAGAAACTTGTTTTCTTCCCCACCTCCCTACAGATTAAGGAAAACATACTAATTGTCTCATTTACTTACATCAGCAGGGATAAAATATGTTTTACACTGTGAGCACAAAGCCACACAATGAATCCCTTGGGCCTTTAGGTATGCTATAATACAAACACAAATACATTGCTGTGCTTAAAAAATAAAGAAAGAAATAAAAATAAGAAAAATCTCTTGTATTCAACTGTGGGAGGAAAAAAAAACACAAAACAAAACAAAAATAAACAGAAAAAAACTCAGCAACAGTAGCTGTTGTCTGAAACATCTTCCAGGAGCAATAACAGGCCTGCAGTCATTTTGCTGTTATATTTACAGTTATTTTAAAGTGTTTTTCTCATTGTGTGTAGAACAAAATACTAAGACAAACATAGAGAGAAGTGGTGCCTGCTACCAAGCTATCACTTCATTGACATAGCACAGAAGACAAATTAACCAAACAAACAGACTTTATTGTGGTAGGTTGAGTTTTGAGTCAATTTTCCAGTTGAAACACTTGTATGGAAGCAACTACTGGACTGATTTGAAAGGCACAGTCCAGTGCACACGGAGGGAGGGTGAGCTCAGGGCAGAACTAGAATAGGCTGAGAGCAAAACCAGGAAATCCTGTAAACTGTGCTCTGTTTTCAGCACTGAGATACAAACCTACTTTTTCTAGGAAACTTAATGAGAAAAATGAGAAAAAATATGACCTTTTATTGAACAACTCTGCTAATAGCTTGACTCATCTAACTCTGGTAAAAAATTTGCACCAGGAAAAACTGCTACTCAGAGTCAATGTGGAGAATATCTAATGGCTTCAAGACACAAAAAGAGCAGAGCAAGACAAAAATGAACATTTACTCCATGGATAAATGTGTGAACCAGATCATATAGAAAGAAAACAAAGGGGAAATTATGATCTAGATCATAGCAATATCTCTGGAGAGTCTGCATAACCTCTGGAACACCACCGATTTTCCAGATTCCATGGGAACGGATATTATCAGGATTTCTCTCATTAGCTACCACCAAGTTGTGACCATGAAAATAAGGCCAGAAATGGCTTCCAAACTGATCATATTATGCAGAGGAGCATGACAAAATGGTGCAAAAGGCTCTCAATGCCATGCAAAAATAAAGGGACTTCTAAAAAATTTCTGAATGGAAGCTGTTTAGGACATGATCCCATCCTTTATGTGTTAAGAGGGAAAGGAAATAACATGCATGCACTTTCTCTGATGTCTTTAGTGAGACATTAGGATTCTAACTTGTAAATGGACAACAACGATGTAACATCACATTTCTCATTGAACTTTAACATAAGACACATGCAAGTTATTTTTGTTTGTATTTCACTGGCAAATGCCTCCATTTGAAAAAAAGTGTTCAATGGGAAGCTTGCTAGACAGTGATGCAACACAATGTGCAGTGCCAAAGCAAACTTCATGTCTGTTTCTTTTCACAATGACATTAAATGAATTGGAAATAAATCCTCTGAAGTGACTAGAATTACACTCATCTAGAAACGAATCTCAAGTAAGACTCACACATAGTGGTTTTGCACAAACAGGGAAGCCAAGAAACCCTTGTTCTGTAGGTCGTCTTTTTCTTGGTCCCATTAGGGGTTTTGGACAGTGTTAATGCCATTAAGCATGACCAATGTTCCATTCCAAAGGGGATTTCATCTCCTTTTCTGCCTTTGAACATCCTGAATTTCATAGAAAGGAGATGACAGGATTCCTTGCTCTCTTAGAATGGATTTTACTCAAAGCCATGTACCATAAAACAACACAGAACACAAACCACAAACTTTCCAAGTCTTATGCAAGAAACCTGAAGTAAAGCACTTCAGACTCCTTGCTTCGTGACAGACTTTCTCCCTTTAGCTATTTCAGTGTATCAACTACCAACAACTCTTTCAGCTGGACAGAGTGCTAGAACATCTTATCTAGACCATACTTTTCCCAAGAAAGTTTGTAACAGATGAGGTCCCTTCCAACCTGGTATTCGACGATTCTAAGATTCTGTGAAAATCGTGTGTGCATGAAGGACCCTTCAGACAAGGGATTAGAATCATAGAATTATCTAGGTTGGAAAAGACCCATGGGATCATCGTGTTCAACCTTTCACCCTACTCTACAAGTTCACCCCTAGACCATATCCCCCAACATTACATCTAAGCGATTCCTAAACACATCCAGATTGAAAGACCTCACACTATAACTGACTCTAAACAAGGCTCTACATCAGCAAACTTCCCACCATCTAGGGTTAGGTTTCCTACCTCTTAAAAATAACAAGGCTGTACAGTACTATGCTTCCTACCTAGAAGGATTCCCTGCAGAGGCCCCTGTCAGCAGAGGTCTTTATACTTCACTAGAAAGCACACAAGAGCTTTTTCCCCTCTCTAAATCTTGGAACAAGTGGTTTTATTATATGGCTACTACAAATGCTACTCAGTCCCTGGAGAGGTAGTTTAAGATTATGTAGATGTATAATCAGTTTGTAGAGGATTTGTCTTTCTTGCAGACATTTAGCAATTACAGTAGCTGCTTCTTTCTGGAAGTATACATAGAGGATCCATATGAAGCTTTATTTTGTGCAGCTTAGGGCTATTTTCTGCTATTACCGCTCAAAACACTAAGCCAGAGCTAAAGAAACATAAACAGAGCTGAATGTTTTTGTAGGATAATGGTTGTATCAGTTCATGCATGCTATGAATCTCCTTGATGAATCTTCTTCATGATGAAGTTCATTTATAAAATCCATAAAAAACTTATTGTAGAATTTCTCCAAGCTAACTTCAGGCTGCAAACCTAGAAACATGTATTCATATATTTAACTTGATACACATGAGTTGTTCTATTGATTTCTCTTTATACTGAGTTCAGTGGAGCTACTCACATGTGTCAGCATAAGCAAAAGCATAAGTGTTTGTGGGACAGTGATTTAATTGCTCTGATCTCAATGGGGTTTTTTTTAGCTATTCTTCATGGATTGACTGCTAGAGGAAACCACCAAAGGGGATAGTAAATTTTCCAGTCGTGGTATTTTTAAGCTAAGTTTGCAATCATCTCCTGGAAATATGCTTCACCAGCCCAAGGCAACTTAATTGAGAGGTAACTGGGTGAAATATAACAGCCTGAAACAGGTTTTATATCTATATCTGCACATATATGTAGTATATAGTCAAATATATGATGTGATAACACATGTATTTCTATGTAGTTATGTATCTGTTACATTTATTTGGTCTGGACTGAATGTGAGAGACAGAATATTGCACATATTATAGAATAATGTGGTAAATATTTATGCCTTTGATTTTTCCTTCCTCTTCATAGCAGTTACATATTTGCTATCCTGAAATATTGATAGGAAAAAAANAAAAAACAAAACAAAAAAAAAAAAACAAAACAACAACAACAACCAAAATCAATCCCAAACTACTTTGCCCTCTCTGGTTTTTTTAACATTTAAGAGTGCAGTTGGCTTTTCCTGCCCCGTCAGTAGTTTGAAGATTAAGAGGAAAGACTGAACACTGAATATATTTCACAGACTACACCAGCTTACCCTCGTGCTGACCATGTTCAAGAAACTGCACTAGGAATTTTCTTTTTTCTGCTGAGAAGGAGAGGATGAAGGAAGAAAGAATGACCAATTATAAACTCTGTTGTCTTTAGATGAAAGAACCTTTTTGTGGTATTCTTCAATCTCTTGTTTGGGCTGTCAACAGCAATTTGATAAAGAATGTTCCTATGTCTGACCTGTTTTTTCAAGATAGTAACCTATATTGTGTATCATCTAAAGCCAGGGGATAATCATCCATTATACTCTCTACTGCTGTTCCTGCAAGCTGAGCATAGCCTTTAAAACCCAGATAAGTTGATTGATAGCTGTGTTGAGAAAGCTGCTACTAACAATATTTTAGTTAAAGGGAGAAAAAAAATTAAAGTTTCTTTAATCTGATCTTCCCCACCCCCAACACCACACTTCAGAGGCCAAAGCTCATGATAACTGTTTTGTGGTGAATGGTCAATTGTTACAAAATTCTAATTGGTTCTGGGTCAGTCCCTTTGAAATGGCTGCTGTGCTCTAGTAATTTTTTCAATTAATTCTTAACAACTGACAAAACTTTGGATCTTGTCAAAAATTGTTCAGATTTTTATAGTAGGTAAGAACATGGAACAAGATTAGCCTGGATTAAGAAAGATTCCTACATACATTATCACCAAGGTTATAATTATAGTTTAGCTCTCTTTTTTTTTCTTTGCACTCAAAATAATGATTAACTAGCTCAGCGGGGGGTTCTTTCCTGTAAGTACTTACTGAATACTTTTATTATAAGGCTAAATTGTAGAAATGTGTATGTGCATTCCTTGGTTGATTTCTGAATAAAGTGGGCAAATGCAAGGTTCATCTAGGAATCTTATCATACATATTTTCACAGAACTAGATTTTTGGACATAGACATGTTCTGTGCAGAAAAAAGGACCTGTTCTAGTCAACCTTCTGTCCTCATTGATGTAAGTCAAGAAGTCACCAAGGACCAGTTCTCCAACACTATTACTTAGAGAAGCCTCAAGACTAACTTTTTCTGTTCAGTTCAGACTTCAAAGAAGGGCATGTTGAAGGACAAAGTCAGACCATATCTTCTTCTTTCGCCAGGAAGTCCTCAGACGGACAATGAAATTACCTCTAAGGTCTCTTTTCTGCAGGAAAAATTAGCTCTGAGTCTAGGGGGTGATTATATCAATTCTTTGTTGTAAGACAAGTAGCTAAGTACGAGCAAGAGCCTAAAATTTTTTGTATTCGTCCTTCTTTCAGTAGAAATCTTAAAAATATTTAGACAGACATAACAAATCATGAGACACATTAAATCAACAATTCATTAGTAAATCAGATTAGATTATAGACACCAAATTATTTATAACTATTGTCACAAATTTTCTAAGATACAGCATAAGTAATGGAGAAAGAGCATGATTTTTCACTCTTTTCAGGGAATGATGAAGGAAGTGTTGTGAAAAATGCATACTGTTAACAGAGTTGCAGTCATACTTTAGACTTCTGTTTCATGCTCCAGAGAGCAGTCATGGAAGACTGTTGAAGTGCACAAAACTGAGCTATTCAGAGCTAATTCTTGCTTGTCATCTCAGACTCCATTTGTTATACTTGCACATGTAATGTTGCCCTCCTATCCAACTTTTTGCTTCTGAATTAATCCATGGAGAACTTGCAATATATAATTAAAATCAATATTGATCTCACTATATTGTCATTAGAAATACTGCTTGAACAATCTGCATGCATTGACTTGTGCAAATGAATGGGGCTGAGGATCTGGATTTTATGGATATCCAGGTGTCTTCAAAGCCCAGAGCATGACTTTGAATTGGGTCAGCCTCTAACATAACTAGAAGTCAGCCTTAAATTCAAGAACAAGCACAGCTTTTAATAGTGAAATTAGTGAAAAATACTCAAAAGGATAAAAATGTTGGTACTCTCTAATCTCTAATGATTTTTTTAAATCTGTTAATGAAATAATTTTGTAGCACCACAAAATTGGAATTTTTAAAATGTTGCCATTACAAATAAAACTGTCCAAAAATTGGAAAAAAAAAAAAAAAGTACCACAAATATTTGAAAATCAGTTTCTCTACTTTGTCAGTATTTCATTTATAGTTTAGACATTTAAAAATATATTCTGTTGATCTATAATTATTTTTCCTCTTCTAGAGAAGAAAAAAAAAAAAAGGCATTATTTCAAATCACAGTGTTAGCATGTGTCTTTGAAAATGTTAGACATAAAAATTCTGGTGATTTTGCAGTGTTTCCAGAATGCACAAGAGCCAAGTATTTCAGTCAAAGACAGGTTTGAGACAAATCAACATTTATGATTAAAGAAATATTTTGCAGAAAAATTTCCTCTCAAAACTACAGCCAGTAATCCTGCCTGAGGAGAAATAATAAAATGAAAGCATGAACTTTGAGATCCTAGTTATGATAGCCATTGAGATTGTTTTTCGCCTGTGGGGATATCAAATTTCTGTAAGCCTAGGGTCTCATCCTCACAAATTACCCACATAACCCTGATCAGCTTGGCTAGTTATCCCTCTCCTTTAATTATCCCTTTTTCATATTTTTCATCCCTGGGTCAATATTACCTATGAAATTCATAGTAAGACAAGATATATTATTTAAAACCAAATTAGCCACCACGATGCCCTCAGATCCTGGTAGGGACAATTAGATCTGCTGGTCAGAAGCAGTAGCAGGAGGACACCAGCACTAGCTCTGAAAACCTATTAGAGCAGTGAGCACTTTACATTTGACAGCCTATTTCTTCCACAGCAGTGATACAGGGAAATCAGCACAAATCTGAGTCCACACTACGCTTTCCCTAGAGATTAGTCAGTCCTCGTGGTGCGTATGTCCCCCTTACATCTTCCACCTTCTGCCCTAAGGAATTATGCTATTTTTCCAGTCATTCCTATCTTACCACATATAACAAAGATGCACAGGCAAAATGTTTGTGTGTGCACTACATGCAGTTGTAATAGAGTTTATATATGTAAACATAGGAATCGTCACTGATAGGAGATGATTCTTTTATGCTTATCTGTATTTGGTGGCATTCAGGCTCTTCTATTCTCCAGCATACACATAATGAGAAAACTGCAGTAGATTTCAAGTTACTTAACATTTACTAAGCAGAGGATCTCTAACAACACCATCAGCACCATTGTTGATGTGTGACATGCTTGTATTTGACAGCCTTATGAATGTAGCCAAGATCAGTCCCATTTTGCTATGCTAAATACATAATAAATTATATTTCCTGTTTACCATTTTCCCTTGGGTATAATATTTAGTGCAGTGGAGTGACTGTCAAATGCTCTTGAGAGAGGTGCTGCTTACATGAAAATAAGTGTA
Organism: Chloroceryle aenea; assembly: GCA_013399075.1. Taxonomy (NCBI): domain Eukaryota; kingdom Metazoa; phylum Chordata; class Aves; order Coraciiformes; family Cerylidae; genus Chloroceryle; species Chloroceryle aenea. The sequence goes on along the minus strand of VWZY01001554.1, from coordinate 457,927 downwards.
AGAGCCATAGGTCTACTGTGTGAACAAAATACGTGGTGTTATTGATATACAGTGGTTAGATTGAGTAGGGGAAGTGAGATACATATATTGACAGACAGATAGGTGGATAGATAAAAGGATTCATTCTATAAATAAAGCTAAACACTGACCCTGAACAAAAACAATGCAGGAAATCATCATTGTATAGAGGGGTATTCTGTCACTGAAATATGAAGAAAAGGGATCATAGCAAACTTTTTAAAATTTTGATTGCACATCTTCAGCTTCAGTACTATTTCACTGTACTATGAGCATTTCTGGTCCATGTAATAGGGAAGAAAACAAAGCAGAACACACACAATAAGTACTTCAGGAAAGAGTAAAGAAAAGCCACATCAACAGTAGAGGGATTGGACAGGATCCCAGTTCATAAGCCTGAGGGTGAAAGAGATTATGCAACAAGTCCTAATGACACTGTAAACCTCTTTAAAGTGAAGGTTTCAAACAATATGAAAGTGATCAAACCAAGGAATATAGCCTAAAAATATATGTCTCATGATCCTAGCCTTTCATTGTGGGGCTGGAAGGAATCATATCAGACAGAGCAGTTAAGCATTGGGAGAGAGGTAATGGAAGTAATTGAGGCGCCATCACCAGAACTATTCAATAATAGATTAGGTAAGTACTAGAAATAATAGGGGAATATCCTGCATGAGGCAAGGAGTTGAACTAAATCACCCAGGAGAAGATTAATTGCAATTATAGATGTGTTCCACCAGCACTGGAAAATGGTGGTGCCAGGTACAAGTATCAATCTTATTAAAAACTGAACTGGAGTGTACATACTCTCAAACATAGACAAAAAAAAACAACCCATACATATACTATTTAGGAATGAGACTCAAACCCATTTCACAGGCATATATATTATTGTGTTAATTTTAATTTTTTGCAAAGTCAATGCTGTGTGACTGAAAAAAAGACTTGACCTGCAAAGCCTGCTGAAGAGAAGTCCTTTCTCCTTCATTTCATTCATGTTGAGAGAGTGTTATGTTTGATTTGTGAATCTGACAGTTCATTGTAGGTTTTTTCATGTTCATTAAAAAGATCTTGGAATAATCTGAGTATATAAAAAATCTTAGTATATAAACAGTATATTCCTCTTGGCCTTGTAGCAGAAAGCAAAAACAGCAGTGGAATATTAGTGCACATAGCCTTTCACAAGACAAAAGAGCTTCTCATTTTCTTTAGCTATTTCTAAGAGCCTGATTTAGACACATCTCAGGTCTTGCCTCCAGTAAATTCAGTCATGGTTTTCTTGACATTTTTTATTGAGTGGAGCACCCAGATTCTCTTTCAGAATAGATCTGATTGAAAAAGACTCTCTCCAAGCCACTTGACTTACTTTGATATCATACTCCCATAGGTTTGCTAGATGTGTTCCTCAGCTTCCAAGCAGATCTTTGAGGGTTAGAGTAATCTAATTAAGTCTGACAATAGTACTTTGACAAAACATAGCTTCACAAGAAAAGCCATATGTTTAAAAATGCATGCCTTTTAGAAGTTCCCAGAGCCTCTTCCCAAATTGCTTTCACTTACAGTGTTTCTTGGTGTTTGCTTACAGCAATCCACAGCTACACTTACAGTGGCAGGCGCTCTTCAGTTCAAGTGCAGTCCCCTACTACTACTGTCACCATTCTAAGTAGCCTCTTTCATAATATGAAACCAGTGAAATCAACAGAAAACATGAGAATCCATTGATCCTGGCATCTGACCCAGGGCAAGAGATTACACAATAAAGGGACAAGTAGACATACTAGGGACATTTCCCCATTGATTAAAATCAGAGTCCAATGACATGGCAAAGGGAAATGATGTTCTGACTACACCAGCCATCTGCTGTTTCTGATAGTGATGCTTATAGATTCTCTGTCTTTCTTGAGACAGACAAATGACTGAGCGATAGAGTTTCTGTTATTGGGAGGCTTCATTAGACATGGAATTTGTCTTAAGAACTGAGTTGCTAGCCTTAATAATTATTTTCAATTTTTTTTTCATTTCTAAATCAGAATTTTTTTCAAGAAAATAATTATTATTTTAGGATTAAATTCATCTAGTAAAATAATACTATGGAAATATTAAGAAACAGTTGTTACTTGTTAAGTTTTTAGCTCTGTGAGATTCTTACTATGAATATATAACTTTATTTTCCAGGCACATTTTTAACAGATTTCATGATGCAAGCTATAAATTCATGATGCTAAGTGTACTTCTTTTTTTTTTTGTAACTGCTGTCTTTTTCATCTATTTTGCCTGAATCCAAATTTTACAATTTTTAACACATGGTTATAAAAAGCTTGTTGACATAAGGATATATAAACTAGTGTCATTTTCCTTATCCATTAAAAAGTTATGTTTAGGAGTCTGGGGAAGCAGACCCATATGTGAAGTAATCATCTAATAATGGAAGCTGAATGCACATATTTAGTTGCAAATCCACAAATTACAGGCTCTTTTAAAAACACATGCCCATCCTACCACATAACATTTCCAACAAAGTAATTAGAGTTCTTTGCATCTATAATTTCACATTAATGACTCTCTAAGCAAACATTGAAGTTACACAGTAATATACCATAGCAGCTTCAGTCTAATTCACTCACATTGCACAAAAAGGCAGAGATAGCGACTATGTATGTCAGAGAAGTTGTCGATCCTGCCTGTAAAAAAAATGTTAGAGACTTCTATAAATAAAATTTTCTTAAGCATTTAGCATTTTTTGGTGTTCCATTATGTGCTAAAACACATACAAATGTATCTGAAAATGTATGAGTATCAGTTATTTACTCAGCTGATAAATAAGAATCAGTGTAAAGATACTATAAATCTTATTCTACATGAAAGAACATGGGAATGTTCAGAATTTTATTCACAGAAAAGATTCATTCCAACTTAATAACAGACAGGGAAAGATTTGGTAGACATTGCAACCCTAAGGAAAGGATAAAAGACACTTGTCCATGGATCCTGAGTACTTATTTGCAAAATAGATCTGAAATTGTCACTTATTTACAAATTGAGAAATAAAGAATGTTTATGTTGTCAGCAGCTATAAAATATACATTTCATAGTGAGTATAGTCTCTACATGTGAATAATGATATACATCTCCTAGAGGTCTGGCTCTCGGAGGATATTAAGGTTAACTGGTAGCCAAGTCCTTTCTGAGTTAAGTATTGGTGTTACTTTAGAAGGACATAGTAATTGCATGTAGGTATTGTTTTTCAGTAAAATATTCCACTCGTGATGCTTTGGAAGAACTTCATATCAGTTTTTCCAGTTGTATTGCATTTGCCTTTCTCACAGATGGTCATAAAACTTTGGCATTTTCCTAGGAAAATCTATAGGCTGAACAAAACTTCCTGAAGTTGCCCCATAGCTGGCTGTGGAAAGAAATGAAGAGCTGGATCTGGTGGATTTGGGGATAAGAGTCAACATGGAATCTGATACAGATTCAATCACATGCTGATCTTCATCAATTGCTAAAATGTCATCCCTCTTGAGAAGAGCCAAGCTGGTTCCATAATCTAAAACCAACATAGAAGGTGACCTTGAAGAAGAACGTCCCCAGTTGTTCTCTCATATGGGTGCATCCTTTATAGAGATCATACTTCTGATCTCTGTCAATCTGAGTGTGAAAGCAATGAAAAAAATCACAACTGTGAGAAAGTACCTGTTGCTTAGTAAGTTGTCACTTCTTCCTGTATAACAATTCACAAACGACTGATGAAAAAGCCTTAAGTGAGCTAGGGAGGCTTCTGCTCCAACCAGACAACTCAGACAACTCCCAAAGGACACATATGATTGCAGCAGACTGTGGACAACCAAAATTCAAATGTGGGTCTCTACAACAAAATATTTACACAGAGCTCTGCCACCTTAAATCTCCCCATAGATTCTGTGCTGAAACAACAGACAATTGTCCTGGTAGACTTGTGATATGTATCAAGCATATTGTGTTGCTGACTCCAAACATGGTTCCTGAGCCTCTGATAACACACCTGCTTGTAAAAGCAGCTTCTGTTGACCTCTAGATCCTAAAATGCACAAAATTTAACTTGAAAATCTGTTACCCTTTGCCATGCTTTGGCCATCCTTAGAGCCCCTTCAGGCTCATGTGTGTCTTCCTCTACTGCTTTGTACCTTCTAGCTTACTGCAAATTTTCTGATCTTTCAGACTTTCTCTGCTTGTATATTCTCAATCATTTTTTGTGCAAAATAACTTGATTTTGATGATACAGCTGGGAATGTTGTGCTGTTTCACACTGGACATTCCTTTACGTTTCATTTTTCTTAGAATGTCTGGTAATGTTTTCTGGTCTCTGTTGTATTTTATATGAAGACCGGTACCAGTGTAATTGATTTCTTGAGAGCAGAGAAGAGACAGGTATGATTTCCCTTCTGTGCATTGATTATGTTGCAATCACCATTTCCCATTCCAGAACACACTCTCTTCTCTGGAGTAAAATTCTTCTCTGGAGTCAAATTCTTCTCTGAAATAAAAGGCTTCCTGCTTCTAGGGGAAGGACATTTCCCAGGTACTGCAACACAGAATAGAATCATAGAATGGTAGGGTTTGGAAGGGACCTCTAGAGATCATTCAGTCTAACACCCATGAGAGTGCAGGAACACCCAGGGCAGGCCACACAGGAACAGATCCAGACGGGTCTTAAAAGTCCCTAGAGAAGGAGACTCTGCAACCTCTCTGGGCAGCCTGTTCCAGTCCTCTAGGACACTAGATATTACTAATATTATAATGTTTTGTAGCCTTTATTTTGAGTAATAGAAAGTCTGTAAGTTTTTATTTTAAGCAATGTATGCATGATCCTTCCCTTAAAAAAGGAAAGAAAAGACAAGCTATCACTTCAAGTTAACCAAATGAAGTTTAAAAAAAAAAAAAAAGTTTTAGTAAATCCTGGAGCAGAGGAGAGGAAGCAGGAGAATTTTCTGTACTCTAGATCAGTGTTTGGCAAGGCCAGAGAGCTATGCTGAGTAATTTCTCATTCTATAGTCTGTACTGTACCTTTCCTCACCTTATGGAGTTTAGCACCAGACTGGCTAGGACCAGAAGTCAAAAGAGCAAAGGAATTGAGAAGGGCTAACACACTGTCCTTGGTCTGGTCCATGAAGTTGTCTATGCTTTGAAAAGAAAAACAAAACAGTACCAAGTGCTTTGTTCAGCCTCCTGATCAGTAGACTTAAGGCGGAGTTTGGCAAAACCAGTTCCAACAGAACAGACAAGTAAGAAGGGATACTCTCCAGCAGAAAAACTTGGTCTTCCAATTCTTGGCATGCTCTTGAAACAAGAAAATATGCCACATGCAGCAATGTAATAGATCATCCTAATCGCAGGGAATCCCAGGGAACATCACAGGTGAGATGAAAATCTAGTTTCCTGGAGCTGCAGCACTTAGGATCAAGAAAGGGTTGGAGGAGAGAGATGGAGTGGCTTTTTTAAGCCATTGTATTTCACTGTTTAATGAGTAATGCATTCATGTATGTATCCAGCTGATTTTCAAAAATATTTTTGTGTTGAGAAAGGTCATACTTTCTTATGATCTTTCTTTTGGAAGGTTCAGAGCCCAGGTCTTAGCCATATCTTTCTTTTCTATTATGTTTATAGAGTATTCTGGGGCAACCCATCATTACCTATGTGACACCCCTAATATAAAGGATCTCCCAGCACAGGTAGGGCCTCTAGCTATTCTTCTAATGCAATAAATAAATAAATAAACTGTAGCACTGTATATGAGCTTTTAATAGAGAATCCTTTCAATATGAAAACACATCATGGCTTCTTCCAGCTGCAGTTTATTCATGGTGTGAAACCTTAAAAGAACATTTTTAAGTCTCAGTTCCAGCAACTAATCAGTCCTAGCAGTTTTTGGATTTTGTTTGTCTGTTTGCTTGTTTATTTGCTTGCTTATTCTTCTCCTCAAACTGTTTGCAAAGTCTTACAGAGGGTGTTTTGTTTAGTTTTGTGAGGGTTTGTTTCCTTTTCTAAAGTACCCCATCAACAGGTTAGTCAGTAATAATCTCCTGCTTCACGGTGACTGATAGTAATCTCTTGTTGTAGTGAGGAGAGAATTATGACTGCAAAAGAAATAGTTTAAAGCTCTAAAAGAAATGTTAGTAATATTCAGTGTGATCAGCATAGGCTTCTCAGTTGGGTATCTTGATACATAGTGAAATTGGTTTTCTTCAGAAAAAGTCACCTTGTCACTGGGCGTGTTAAACTGAAGCAACAGTTTGATTAATATTTTTGGCCAGTGATCTCAAAAACAGCAATTATATATTAATGGGGAACGAATGTTTTGTGATGGTTATTTACTTTCTCCAGTTCCCCGTGTGTTTCAAACATTCACCGATGGCACAATTAACTCTTAATTTTCATGGCTTTGGAGTTGGTCGGCAGCAAATTGTGAAGCCGGATTGTGCACTGCAACTACGACATACAGGAGATATCTTTCTGATGTTTTTTATTATATAATAATTCTCTCCATTTTCTGGGTTCGTATTTTCCTTCGGTTGCCTCTGAAACTTCAGGAGCAATTGGAACAGCAAATTGATAAAACAGAGGAAAGAATAAGACTGAAAGTGGCATGATAAATGCCGTGAAAATTAAATTAACTGACAAACACAGACTACTTATATAATTTTCTTTCACGACGGAGACATCTGAGGTTGCAGCTGTGTGGAAGGGTAGTTTCTTTAAATTAATTTTACTTCTGTGTTAAAGAATTAAGGAAAGAGAATTTAATTTATAGCTGCTGCATCCGATCCAACTTCTATTGTTTGGGAAAAAGGTAGTTTTTCTTGTGCCTGTAATGATTGATGTCGTGGCAGCGATCAAGTAAGGGTGTATCGACATCAAAAATATTACAAATAACAACAAAAGAGACGTTCCGATACAGTTCATCAGCTATGAAAAATTAGGCAAACACAAACCATATCACATCACCCTTGGAAATAAGGACATCATCACTTATATGTGTCTCCAAACGTTTTTAGCCACGGATTTACTCGCGGTCTCAGAGGATCTTAATTTCTTTCATTGCCATTGTAAAGGCAGATCAGAAAAGAAAGGTCGGTCGCGTGACCAAAACCGTCTCCTGCACCTTCCCGGGAAGTGCAGTGTCCGGGAACCTGAGCTGTGAAGTGGAGCCGGCAGGTCCCTTTCAGCATGTCCACTTCGCTATACCACACTTGCCGCAGCCTTAGTATTTTTTTTTTTTTCCCCTATTCTTTTGGTTTGGTTTGGTTAGGTTTTGGTTTGGAGTTTTTTCTCTTCAGAGCAAGGGCACCCGGGTGAGACTCCTCCAGCTACTTGACACTAATTCGAGACTGATTAAAAAGCTAGGGAGGTCAACGCTCCCAGATCATCACAACCGTGAGAAAACTTCCCGTAACCGCTGCAGCCTCTTTCCAGAGCTGGGCTGGCGCAGGGACTGCCTTGGCACCGGCTCTCCGGCTGCACGACACCCGCCGACAGTCCCTGCAGCAGCACTTTGGCGGCTGGGAAGAAAATCGTGAAAGCGGCTTTGAGCCGTGTGGCTCCCGCTTGCGCCGGGGTCTCCTGGCCGGGCTGGCCCCGCACCTGCACGGAGGTTCTTTGCACATGTGTAGTAATTGCCCACGGAAAGACAAATGCGACAAGAGTGGGGAAAGGAAAGAAAACCCTTCTTATCTAGCCGAAACACCTATCGCTTGTTTTCCCACTGGGAGACTGGAGAATTTGATCTTTTTCGCACGCACAGGTGAATTTCGTAATGCCACGACTGTGTTTTTAACCTTTATTTTTAAAATAAAAAACATTGGTGCAATCTAGTCAATATCTTTCTTTAAATACTGACTAGTAGTACCTGTATGGAAAAGGCATGCATTTCAGCTTTCTGGGAAGGTTTATTTCCAGCCTTTGAATATAAAGCAGGTGAACTTGGAAACCAAAGGACAACAAAAGCGTTGGGAAATCTGTAAAGAAGGAGAGAGAGAGGGAGGGAGAGGAAGAGAGGAAGAGAGGAAGAGAGGAAGAGAGAGAGAGAGAAAGAAAGAAAGAAAGAAAGAAAGAAAGAAAGNAAAGAAAAGAAAAGAAAAGAAAAGAAAAGAAAAGAAAAGAAAAGAAAAGAAAAGAAAAGAAAAGAAAAGAAAAGAAAAGAAAAGAAAAGAAAAGAAAAGAAAAGAAAAGAAAAGAAAAGAAAAGAAAAGAAAAGAAAAGAAAAGAAAGAAAAGAAAAGAAAAGAAAAGAAAAGAAAAGAAAAGAAAAGAAAAGAAAAGAAAAGAAAAGAAAAGAAAAGAAAAGAAAAGAAAAGAAAAGAAAAGACACTTCTTTATATAGCAGATAAAAATGTCCCACGAGATTTTGGGGGCGGTGTTTGCACAAGAAGTATGAAAGACAGCTTGTCTTGTTGAGCAAAAACATCAGACGAGCCCCAGTTTGAGAATAAGTATGAAAAGTGTGAGAGAGAACTTGATTTTTTTTCGGAAGGGGGAAAAAAAAAAAAGAGAAGCCACAGATTAAGAACCAGATTGGAGGAAATGTGTCTACAGATTTATATCAAAGATGGAGAAAAGTTAATGTGAGGGATATTAGAGGTGGAGAGTTTGAGATAGAGGAGCACATCGTGGCCTTCTCTTTTAGCAAGTTGTATTAAAAGTGACTCGGTTCACAACAGAGCGACGGACAAGGCGCTGGACAGTCCCAATAGGCTGAGGCAGATCATCGGCTCCCCTGGAATACGGGCACGGGATAATTTGTGAAGGAGAGAGACAGAACACAACCCGGTTGAACACAACCCGGTTTCTTGGTGGTTCAGTGTTACCTTCTCCGTCCTGACCAGAGAAAAGGCGCTGTAAGAGCGAGGGTAGGCGGGCAGCGCCCGTTCCAGCGTT
>VWZY01001554.1:422041-434748 GCA_013399075.1 Chloroceryle aenea | reverse complement strand
TTTTTTTTTTTTTTTTACTTGTGTGTGTGTGTGTCCGTCCGAGGCTTTGGAGATCTCCAGAACCGGAGCAGCTCCGGGAGGTGAGGGACGGAAGCTGCCTGAGGCCCCGGAACCGGTGCCGGGGGTTTTTGACGACCACTGGAGGGGGATGACCGTGGGATACCCGCCCCCAGTCACCATCTCCGACGGTGCCTGAGAGGGCGGTTCGGCAAAATTTGTTCGACGTGGGTTCAAAGCACGGCCGGCTGCCACGCTGGGGGAAGGGAGGAGTGGGGATTTGGGGCTGGGCTCCGGAAGGAATCAGCAGACGGATGGCTACTTTTGGAGGAGAAAACGTACGTGTGAGAGTGACAAGCTCTTTTCCACTGAGCCACAGGGATGCCGGGCGGGCTGCTTCTGCCGCTGCCCCTCACGGACTGGAAAGGGCCTGCCTGCAATGTGAATGTAATTACCTTGCTGGTGTTTGATGTCTCCCCTTGGTCTCCCCCCACGAGCATTGCCTTGTTGTGTCGTAAAATAGAAATGAAATGAAATACAAGCTTTAGCACTCACTACCTAACCTCTGCTCCTCTCTGCTTTTAAGGGCCTGCGGGACATTTGGAGCCTGGATCTTTGCAGGAGGCGTTTAACCCCAAGCGCTGCGGGCAGAGATGGCTTTCTGGGAAGGAGAACTATCCCTCCCTTTTCCATACTAAATAGATCGCTCCGTTCCTGTCACCCTCCTAACACATCAGACAGCAGCACAGCGGGTAAGGAAATTCTTGGCCACCATCTGCCTCTGGTTGAAATATATATGTGTATGCATATACTTACAAATAAAAATATTTTTTTCAGCCAGGTTCGGTTCAGATATAAAAATAAACCAAATAAAGATCGTATTCACATCTGCAGTAAACTGCTGGAAGTCATCGAAACGCATAAGCATCTGCTTATGTGATACAAAAGCAGCATTTTTCGGGTCTAATGCTCCTTTACAGGAGCAAAGTTGGTGGTGGGGTGGTTTGAATACTTACTTAAAAAAAAACCAAAACACAATATATAAGATCAAACAGACGATCAAAACGACCGCCTCTAAACCTCTCTGTGTTACATCCATCTTCCTCCTCCTGAAGAGTGCTGGAGGACGGGGGTTTGCTTCCCGGGGAAGCTGCCCAACCTCTCCCGCTGGTGCTTCTCCCGTCCCTGCATGGAGTTCACCAGGTCTCTGCTCGGGCTCAAAAACTCGCGGATGTGGAGCAGGACGCAGGGAAGGGGGGGTCAGGTCCAGCTGGGCCTTGCCGACACAAGAAGAGCGAGAGTTTCAGAGCGTTGTTCCCCGCTGTCCCCTGCCTGGATGAGGGTCCTGTGCGCATCTCACGGAGACACCCATTTTGGGTAACCTTTCCATCAGGGAAGCCACGAAAGACATGTCCAACACGACACTGGAAACCTCCCTTTATTTCTTTTTCCCCTGTAGGTAGAAAACACTAAACCCCTGAAAAAAGTGAGTTAAATAGTATTTAAGTTCAGCAACACTTTGTGGGATTCCTTTCTGAATGTGAGGAAACAGAAAATTATGTGTGGGGTTTTCTGTTTGTTTGTTTGTTGGTTTTGTTTGTTTGTCCCCTCTATATTATCTCTATACACCAAACCCTACTTAATTTTTCACTATCAATGATACTGGCAAAGAACTTTTCCCCTTTCAAGGATGCCATACAACCCATCCCATTAATGTATTCATTATTCACAGATAGTTATTAAGTGCTTTGGATGAAAATCTGCAGCCCATCGCATGTCTTGACTATCCATGGTGCCTCTTTATTTCTCGTTATAGATGTCATACAATTGGGAGCATAAATAGCATCGCTTAAGTGCTGTTTCCTTGCTAAATGAGCGATATTTTAACTGGTGATAAATTATCGAACAGGGGAATATCTTCGGGCACGTGAATATGTTAACGAAGAAGACACATCGAGAATTATTCTGGGGAAAATCTATTCCCATATGTTAGAATTACAGAGCCCTTTCAGAAATATTTATTAATTTCATGACTGGAGATGGGGAGAGAGGGAGAAAATGGATCAGTAAATTATGTGGTATCTTAAAATAAAAAGATAGTCCCTACTGAAATGACTTAATGTTTATAATACAATCCTGTTTTAAAGTGACTTTTTCCAGAAAGGTATATGGCATTGATTTCCTTGCACAATTTTAACATTGGCTTTTTTTTTTTTTTCTTAATATGTACAGTGAGAGAATGCATGGTTTTATTGGTACTGGTTAGGGTCAGCCACAGGAGAATTATGGAGGTCATGTGAAAAAGGTGCCAATAAAGCTTTTATTATTGTTATACAGACAAAAGAGCATTATGGAAAGAGATCCTTACCAGACCTAACCATGGATATTTTGTTCTGTTAACAATCATGCTGGAAAATACAGGCACAATAAAAAGAAAAAAAGGAAAAAAAAAAAAAAGAAAAAAAAACCCTTTTCNATCAAGGCAGAAAAAACAGGCAAAAAAAAAAGAAAAAAAAGAAAAAAAAAAAAAAAGAAAAAAAAACCCTTTTCAGAGCTATATCTATTATCCATAAGAATTTTGGAATTATTTCCTCTCAGAAAGTGAAGGTTTCCTGAAATGAAATACTGCACCCAGCAGAACACAACTGTGTACATTCAGAAATATCCTTTGTTTTTTTTTCTGTTATGAAAGATAATGAAAATCAAACTATTTTTAAAATAACAAGGTAGGCTTTATCTCTAGTTTGTACATTCCTACAGTTTGAATCTCAAGAATTCCTGCAAGAACTTAAAGTTGAGGATTCTGAAGTAAAATGTAATTAAAATTCTTTTCTCCTTCCCTCATTCAGTCTTGAATTACTTTAGTGGAGCATTAAACCATCGTCAAGGACTGTAATGAACTTCCTCATGTGTTGATACATTGGATTCTTAGATCAAACTTCATAAACAGTTGGAGCTTGATGAATTTAGTAAAAACTCATACCTTCTTAAATCTGATTGACTCAGGAGTTTTAGATTAATTCCAGGACAGAGCCAAATTCAAAGAAAGTATTAAGAACTTACAGTACAAAACATCCTTTGTATTTTTACAGTTGTGTAAAAGGAAAACTGATGCATGGATCAGAGTTAGCCCCCAAATAATATTAACAGTGAGGTAAAAATTACACTAATTTTTGCACTGTGATGGTAAAATGAATCAAACTATGTGTATTTTAATTGAAAGATTTAAGAAAAATTGTGAGAATTACACAGAGCTTTGTTATATAAAAACAATCACTATATTTGTGAGATTAATAAGAAGCAAGTCACTTCTGCATATATAGGAAACACAAAACATCTCCTTTCCACTGACTTATAATTTATTTACAAGAAAGAGGGCAACATCTCAAACTTTAAAATTTGAAAGTATTTTTTGTTGTCATGTGAAAATTCTACTTTTGCAAATCATATATGAGTGAGACCTACAGATTTTCTCCCATAGCTCCCTCCATCACCAAAGATATACATACAAATCTAAACCCATGATTTTTTGAGTAATTTCAGAAATAATATTTATAGAAATCAATGAGCAGTTACAGTTTATGTGAGTCACTAAAATCTGGGGATGAATGCAATTTTCAAATGGTTCTGTAATGTATTATAAATGGTTTTGCAATGCTCCAGCTTATGTGGAGATGAGTATCTGGAGATATATACAGTTACATAGTTATGAATATGTTTATTATGGTATACAAAATTTATATTTTCACATAGCATACAAGTAGTGTTGAAATTCCTTTAGAAAGGACAGGACCTAGTCGAAATTAATATTGTAATGAACTCAGGTCTTAATGTAAATCCATGGAAACCCCAAATGCATTCACTTTCTTGTTCTGAATTATTTTGTTATCAAGTCTGATTAGTCTTAGAAAACCCTGAAGCAGTAGGAAGGCTGGGTCAAACACTGAGTGAACTCCGTGGTAAAGCTCTATTTGCTTTCTCTTGGCAAGCAGCACTGAGATGTGCTATCTTCCCTGGGATCTCAGTGGGGCTCAGCAGGAAACCCAACCATATCAGCTCCTTCTCATAAGATTCCCCTTTGACTTCACAAACTCCTTGAGTTGGGTTAGGATGGCGCGAGCCAGTTCCCACGATAATTGCTCATGAAATCTGAACACGGCAGCCCACATTCTGCTCTTGTAAGGACATGAGAAGTCAACCCAGAAATTTACACAGGCCTCTGGCTATGAATAACAGAATCTACACTGCAGTTATCTGTAGTTGGAGTGATAAGTGAGTGGACTTGCTGCTGGAAAATTTCCTTAGCACACTTCATAAACCTCTATCTTACCCAGAGAAAGTTAAATTCTTGATTTAAATGAAGTACTAGAAAGATGGTCAAGAGAGCTGAAGGTGCACATTTGTTGTGTATCACAGAGTATGTCCTACTGACTAGATAGGAAGAGATGCCAATACCCCATTTACCTATTTCTCTCATGAAAAATTTTCCTCCCACATCTACTGGGGGGGATTAATCAAACTAAATAGAGACCTCTACATAAAATGTTTTAATCCTATGTTCTTCTTAAAGACAAAGCATATTTAACCAATACTGTCCACACATTCAGGGAGTAACTGTCACATAAGAAAAAACAGATTAATCACTTCTCATGTGTTCTTCCAACTGTCTGGTCTCAGAAAGGCTTTCTTGCCAGTTCATGACAATACATCATGATGCAGCTCTGCAGAGAAGATGTAGTTAACTGTATTTTATAAGGGGAAAGTACTCAGATGGAGGTAGGACTGCTCTCTTTAACAAGCACTCTGTAATAGTGTGGCCTCTCTACTCCAAGTCACAGATGACTTGGTCTTCCCTTGTCCTGCTCAAATGCTTCATATGACTTGGCTTTCTTGGATGAGTGTGTATAGGCAAGCTCTAAAGGATCATGGATCAGGATTAGGCAAATGCCTGTTCATAATCTTCACTGTAAACTTACTCACTGGCAGATTTTGACCTATCAGTTCCCTTCCAGATCATGTCAGGGCATTTATAAGGTAATAAAGTCCATGGACTGTTTGTGCTAGATATCAGAACACTTTGTTATGGCGGGGAGGAACATGCAGTCTGCAGACCGAATCTATGTCATGACATTTGCACTTCGGACTAGAATATGGGGCCAGCATTGATCCAGCCTGAAGTACCCAAAACTCTGTTACTGATCTGACAAGGGACAGTAGTTTCCTGAGATAACAGGAAGAAAAGGTGCCCTGTCATTTGATGTGCAGTCATGGTAGTTTGGGAAGTTGATGGGTGTTTTGCAAAGGAGAGTACCTCTTGCCTACATGTCCTCCTCTTCCCAGACAAGCATCCTTGTAAAAGCCTGGCAAACACCAGCCCTTTAGCAGTATTTATAGCTGTATCTCTATCTGATGAGCCATTCTAAAGGTAGGCTAACTCAAAACATATCACATCGCTGCTTGGAAATGCAGATGTGAAGGGATATCTGGTTCTAATATACAGATCACCTTATGGTGTGGCGGGTTTCAGTTTCCACAATAGAGAGTGTATTTGTGCTAGGAGTGATTTAAGCCATTTGGGACCTTCAAAAGCAGAAACTTTTCATGAACCTTATTGGAAATGACTACACTTGGTGAAAAAACATAAAGGAAGAGAAACTAGAGGAGTGATTCAAGATCACACACATCTAAAGAGTGGAGAGGAAGCCTTTTCCAAAATCTTCCTCTTTCTCACAGAAAATACTTAATCTGAGTATGAAAGAAGCATCTCCATTCCTTTATTCTTGATAATGCTGAGGGAACTGACATTTTATTGCAAAAAAATAAAAGCTACTAGGCTTAGTTACTTTATTAAGCATTAGTAATATTGACCATCACATTTTCTATCATGTTTTCCTTTTTGCATCTCTCCTTTGTCAGAGGGAGGACAATAAAGCAGGCTTTTCCTTTCAGGTACACCTGGTGAATTTGAGCTCTGATATGTCTCTTTCCCTTACTGTATGGAAGCCCCTTAGGAAGACCAAAATATCAGCATAAAGATTGACTGTGCAGATTGGAAAGAAGGATTTCACCCTTGGGTCTGAAAGCTGGAATGTTTTCTGCACATCATAGATTCCATAAAACATATGCACTTAATAAATAAGCAAACAAGGCTTATGCTTGAATGGGGCTTCTGTACAGTAAAGGAGATCAACATTTGGCAAGCTGGGCAAGGTTGGGGGTTTGACACTTACATCCCTTGTATCCCAGAGCCACTTTCTTTCAAATAGCTACTTTATCACATCATCTGTGCTGTTGAGGTGCATGAGAGGAACATTTCAGAAGCTAATTCCAGGTGATCTGAAATGGTGCTTCCTCACAGAGCTGCCTGTCTCCGTGCTGAAAAGGGAGGGAATATGTCTACCTTGTCAGAGATAAACCAGATGAGCTAAGAAGTCTCTCCTTCATTCACATCTGCTGTGTCACTGTCTGCAGGGAAAACATCAGAGGGGAAGTGGCTGGAAATATGCCATCACTCTGGACTTTTGGCACCCCTCTGCAGCAGGAGCTTGGGGTCTTTTTGTAGCCCTCTGCTCTGGAGCTGTCAGCAGGTAACTCGTTCTGTCGTATATCTCAGAGCTGTTGAAACCTCATGTGCACTATCTCCACCTTTGGCAGGTCTCGACTGACCCTGCCTTGCTCCTTGCTTAGGGTGGGGTGGTTTCAATCCCCTTGTCAGCCCCAGTGGGTCATTCAGGTTTGGTCAGGCCTAAGAAGCTGTCCTCTTACATTTAGCAAGAGAGAAACATGTCTACCATCTGCTTGCAATTGCTCTCTAAGATGCCAAGCATAGCCTTTGCTTTGGTGCGTCTCCTGAACATTTGACAATCAGGATATTCAGGCTGGGTGAGATCTTATCAGTACTTTTTGGTTGTCAGACGAAAGGCCCAAGCACCACTAGGTTTCCATAAGGTGCAGAAGGGATGGTGGACACATGCATTAAACTAAATGTCTATCCACAACAGCAAACACATGTTTCCAGAATGTCACAATACCCACCTGGGACAGGAGACAGACAGAAGTCAGATGTTTGATCTTGTTTTTTTCTGTGTGGAGGTGCAGGAGCAGCACCAGCAGAGGATGACCCATCTCCCCTCTCTGTGTACCCACACTTTGCAGGGATGAATGCTACTGCAAATGCAGCCAAAGGTCACTTTAGAAGACAATGACATTAAACAAAATACCTAACCTCTAGCTGCTTGATGCTGGTTGAAAGGAAGCCTGCCTTTATTTCATCATTTTCTGTCTGCTTCTAGCTTGTCTAGATGGAATAATCTTTTCCTCCATTTGTGTTTTTTAGTGTGATGAACAACAGAAGCAGACCAAGGACATGACTCATCACTCCACCTTTTGCTTAATCTTAAAAACGTATGTATATAGCTTCAAAACAATGCCATACAAAGACAAATGGCAGTGATTCCCTTACATAAAATTGCAAGTTTTGTGTAACCGTGAACAAATTATTACATGGTACGGTGAAGTCAAAGTTGAATTTCAGTTCAGTTGAGGACAAAACCCACAGTGTTTTCTTAGATTTGTTCTTATTTTAGTTCACATGGATAAACAACAAAAACAAAACAAAAACGATTGCTTCATCTGGAACTCTTCATTTCAGCATAATTTTAATTGTTTTATTAAGCACAACAATGATATTATTCTGAAATAACTATGCTTTGTTATCTGTATCTTAACCTCACTTCCAATTCAGGAAAGAAAAAAAAAAAAAAGAAGTGACAAACATTTTCTTGGACTTTTTGGACTTTGTAATAATCAGTGAAGTCTTGTGGGTTCCTCAAGAAACTTTAAAGAGACCATGAAAAAGAGATTCTGAGTTAGAAAGAGCAAGCATCTTTATGTTCGGTGTTGGGCTGTTGCTTTCAGTCCTGTGCTGATATTCTTAAGTGTTTCTACATACAGGTTTTCCCTTTTGATATATCTACTAAGGCCAGTTTAAAACCAAAACAAAACCAATGGAATCCACGAGATTTGACTCAAATAAAGCTACCTTAGCCTTACAAAGTACAATTTTTTCCTTGACATGATAAATCCTGTGTATTATCATTGAGATACCTGCATCTGGAGAATCTGAACTTCTTTCCATAAGGACCAAATCTATGTTTGCATGAGGCATGGGAAGGATTAGTCAGGATTTAAGCAGTGCTTACATCTTTCTGATCCTAAGTAACCCTTAGTGTTATTTAGAGAGTCTTGGAAGCCTTGTGGACACCTAATAAGAACCTATAGATTCTTTAGATTAAATTAAAATTAAAACTAATATGCCAAATTAGATTACTACTACCAATTTTGCAAAAACAAATAAATCCTAAAGGTATTGTCTGTACATAATCAGAAATTAAGCAGGATATATAGACACCAACTATTTAAAGTTCCACCATAACCAAATGCTGAATAAAAGAAGTATAAAACCCCTAAGGTTGTCTTTCACAGAGTCTGAACGTGGGGAAATTATTAGCTGATATGTGAGTTTATATGGCTTTCATTTAGCAAGAGTAGTGTGGGTCTGGATGAGATCTGAGGAAAATAATCCAAATCTGCGCCTTTTCCTGAGTCAGGAATTTTCTGAATAAGTGTCTGGATCTAACCTATTTCAAGACAGTCATCTTTGACCATAGGCCACATGGTCTTTGTCCTGGACTTGAACTATTTCTATTCTTATCAGTTGTTTCTTCCAGGTGCACATTTAGCCAGGCTTCCTTGGTAGGAAACAGTATATCTGTGAAGAAAGACAAGGGAAAATATTTTTTTCTAGCAGGAATCAGCATCTTGCGTGTTTTTGCTGTGCAAATGAAGTCAACAGGAACAACAACTACAAAATAAAATTATCTGTTAACTCTGCATTTAGTTTGAAAGCTATTAAAAGCTTTCTCTTTATGTATTGCATCCCTTTAGTTTCTTCTTCTTGTATTGGATTGCTCTATTAAGGGTTTTAATCTGCTTTGAAAATATACGTCTTTATTTACTTGCATGGAGGAAAATGCAAATTCTAATGTAAATGAAACATAAGTGGAAATAAGATGACATAGAACAGCATCTTTTTTAACCGTCACCCATAGATATGATGTGTAAATATGTTTTAACTGTTTAAATATCAGGGCAGAAAGCTCCCTCGCTCCGTTAGTGTAACTGAAGACCAACTCGACCTAATCACAGTGCCACCTCGAGGCCAAGTCCCCGCCAGGAAAGCTCAGACCTCTGCAAAATGCACTCAGCCCACATCCAGGGTTGCGTTTTTTTAATTTCTCTTACTAAATTTAGTCAAAGTAAAATACAGGTGAGGTCCATGGTGTTAAACGGCTCCAAAACTGTTCTGGTAATTTAGAACCCATCGGGATGTTCACAGATGTTGTGAGAACATAGTGCATGTAGCTAATCTCAAACAAAAATGGTAGTTGTGCTCTAAATGGATTAAGATTTTTCCTAGCCATTCTGCATTTCACAATCCAAATGCACAATAAACTTAGATCTGTACTTTTGCCAAGTAGCAATTTATAAATAAAAGCGTTCAGAGCAAGCCAGTTTTCCTATTTAGTTTTAATAGCTAATGGTCTGAAAACCTCAAGGCTAATTAAACTGCTCATTGTCCTGCTGCATTTAATTATTCAGATATTGATCTAACTTCTTAACACACAAGACAAAATAGTGACATATTTTATATTTGGAAATGGAAAAAAATAGGAAGCAGACCTGGTTTTAAAATTACTTAGCAGTTAATAACTGAACTCAAAGAGCAGTGTTTCCAAGTGTTGATTTTTATACGAGTCACAGAGTCTGTCTATGAAGAGAGAGGGGAAAAAAAGGGTAAAAAAAAAAATCAACACAAAAACAAAACCACAACAAAAGTACAGATTTTTTTCCTCTATAGCCTGTCTCAAATTTCACATCTATCTGAAAAAATTCCACATGGTACATTGCCAAACCTGTATGTCCCTACAAAGATGAAGACAAGTCATTTGCCTAGGAAAGTCAGTCCAGCACAGAGGAATCCCGTGTTCAGATTCTTATCCTACATAAGGCAAGCTCTGACCTTGGACTAATAAATATTTAGCTTGTCTTGTTCCACCGCTGACTAAAAACTGAGTCTCACATGTTTCCCTGTTTTACTGTTGTCTTGTTTTAGGTCACTATCTTTCTGATATGGGATTTTCTCTTACTGGGTGCTTAGTCTTGGGACTAAAACAGAAAGTCTACCACAACACAGAACAAGCTGCTCTATATAGGAAACCCTAGTGAGGTTCTTCTTTCAAAACAATAAGTTTGTGATCCTTCTTGGGTTTTCCTTTTTTTTTGTTTTCCTTTTTTTTTTTCCCCTCACCATTTTAATGTCTTGGAAACATCATCACATTCTTGGGAAGCATTCTCATGACTTCTTTGGAAAAGCTATTTTCTCCCTCCTAACCAGAATCTGTAAGGCCTTTGGAGAATGAGAAACACAGATGTTCTGGGTTTGCCAGCATCATTTCCATTTTTATTACTACATAAAGCAGAAAAACAGAACGTGGTTATTTGGAGTGGAAACCATGTATAATTTAGCCATTTACAGCTAGCCTAGACACCCTAAACTTCATGGAAACATCCAAACCTAATGCACAGTCTGCCTCATGCCTAGGATACTTATATCAGATGCACTGTGCCCTGTAAGTGCCTACTACCCTCCACTGACTATGAGGAGATCCCATGGTGACTGGCTGAGGTACACATATCCAGAACACAGGCTGCTTAAATATCACTACTTAGTGCCATGTGATATTCCCAAAGACATCTGAGATATTTACATAGTATTTCAAGTATGACACAGGACCTCTGGGAGACTCATACAGCGCCAGAGCAGGACCTTTTAATGCTATATGGTCAAACGACACTAGACACATTGCCTTGGCAACTGATTCCCACCTGCAAAGACAATGAGACAAATGCCATCATTAATGTCTGCATTTTGTTCAGAAAACACACTGAAAAGCAAAGTGATTCATCAAATCATAGGCAGCTATCCACTCTGGATTTGATTCTGCCTGCTGGATGTAAGCCATGTGACCACAAGCTCCTTGGGGTGAGGGTTACATACTTCTGCTACAGATCGAGAAGCAAACAACCATTATAGAATAATTCAGTTGCATTTGCTGTCTGTTTACAGTCCCTTTAGTGATGCTTAAAAGTTAACCTTGAACTTGTTTGGGGAAAAATCAAGAAGGAATAAAATTACCATAAGACAATGAGTTGCACAAGCCTCTCAGGTGCTCCCGATACCTCTGAAGTGGAGACTTCACTGCAAGACCAATGTGGACTTCTGATCCTGCTCTAAGGAATTCTTCACACATGGCAGCATAGACCAAGGACTTTGATGGGAGAGTCAAAGCCAGAGCTGTTACAGTGAGGGAGCACAGGAGATGGCAACAGGCTGTAGGAAGGGCTTCCTGTGCCTTAATCTGTGCCAAAGTTGCACTTCCATTCAAGACTGTGACCCTACAAGCTGTTAAGGTGCTATGGCTGGTCATTAGATAGCTCTGGGACAATATTTTTATCAGGAGGAAGTAAATTTTAAGTTCTAAAATGCAACATGTATTTCAGCACAATGACTGAGCAGGGGGTTAATTTAAAGCCTGCCATTTGGGAGACATCCGCTCTGTACAAAATGCAGCACGTTTTCCTTTGTATCAGAAGCAAACATTGCTTTCCCCTTAATTGGATCTAGCGGAAGTTAGAGGTAGAATACATATACAGGAAAGACACAAAGTAGCATATGGCATATGGTCATTATTGCACAATTCACAGGCTGGTAATTCAGTATGCTGCATCTCCAATTTACAGTAACTGACACCAGATAATACAGTTGGGATTAATCCAGGCCTTATGACTTGTTCCAAAAACTGAAAGCTAATTACTACACTTGAGATTCCCAGATTGGCATATGGTGTTAAAAAGCATTGTGTAATTTAGGAGAAAATATAAATTCTGCAAGAACTGTACTTTGCCAGAAAGCTAGCTTTCCCCTCACATTATTTACTGCTAATTGCAGGGAAGTGTCTTACATATGCTAGTGCATTTCATTTTGAATCAACTAGTCCAGTTCCTGGTGCCCTTTTAAAAATTACCTTATTAAATCCATCAGAAAAAAAATCTGGTTCCCAGCCTGGCCAAGAGAGCAGAATTGACTGTCATAAACTGTAGCAGATCACTTTGGATCCACATTAAAATCAAGCTTAATATCATTAAAGCTTGTATGTAGTGGGAAATCCTACTTTAAATTCCTTCACCATCTGCTGAATAAAAAAATCATCTGTGAGTATTTCTCTTCGACTTTTCCTCAGGACACTCGGTGCACAGATGCGAGTTTGTTTATAAAAGCTGTGCTCAAGGTGGGGGTACAGGAGGCTGACCAGTAGAACTGCAGCCAGGCAGAAGCAGGAGAGTGAAACCTGCATCATGATAGGCATCAGGAACTGAAATTTCACCTTCCCAGAAATTGTTTGTCACAGTGAAATTATTCTTCAATTATTGCTCGTTAAGGCTTTTATCAATGGATTTCCGTTGCTTAGACTTTAGAATGGAAGCTGGAGCAGTCTGCTGTTACACAACTTTGGGTTTGGGTGAGCAAATTTTATTTATTTATTTATTTATTTATTTTACGGCAGCTGTCTTAGATCTTGCTTCTGTCA
>VWZY01001554.1:388034-415534 GCA_013399075.1 Chloroceryle aenea | reverse complement strand
TATTGTCCCATTGACAGTAACTTTTAAAAGACAGGTTTAAATAAAATATATAAGGGATAACCAGAACACAACATACAGCAGATCCTTCCATTCTTGAAGGTGAGCTCTGTCTTTTGCCCTTCTTGGAGAGCCTTCTGGAATCCGTACAGTATTATTCTGGTTTGGTATTTAAGTTATCAGAGGTCCCAGAAGCTGTATCAGTATACTGCTGGCAGAATTTCCTGCCCCATGGAAACCAAGAACCTAACTACATCTTCTGTAGCAACAGAGGTGCTAACCTGACTCTTCTGTGTGAAATATGGCATATCACTATTGTCAAAGGTTAATACTGTCTGTGCTTGCACAGCTTTGTGAGATACAAACCCAAGGTCACTTTTTGAGTAGGCTGTAAGCTTTGGCTGTTTCCTGGTGATGTGATATGTTGTCAATGGATGTTGGTATTAGGGAGATGCAAATCTGTTCATAGTCTGAACATCTCTGAGGTTTTGCATTTTGGAGCTTTTCCAGTTCTGTAAGACATTTAAGACCCAATTTTATTACTTTCTGAAATCAATTTTAGTTGCTTGGGAACTCATTAATACCAGCATGAATTCTTACCTGTGAAGTTCATTAAAGTGAGGAAATGCTGGAATTAACTTTGTAAATTTGGGTGGGTTTTTTTATTATCATGACTTTGGAAAGTCAGACCTACAAGCAATTAGTGTTAAGAACACATGAAAAAAATTGAGAAGACTGAACTCATTGCCCAGACTTCGATACTCCAAAAGATAAACCACATGTTTTCAGGCTCGAGGTTTGAATATCAAGCTGCGCTAATTCAGATCTGATCCTATATGTGATTATGGCTAACATACATAACAGATTCCATGCCCCACTAGAAGAACTGCATGTTTGTGATATTTACATCTTTTTGATGAGGAAAAGAAAATTAAACTTAATGCAAAAGCATTTTTATCACTCATCTGGATGAAAATGTCTATACAATGTGTGTGGCAAAATTATTTCTGGCCAATAAACATTTTCTCTTTCTTTTAAGAGACTTTCATCTTTCTTTTAAGAGATTTGATATGCAGATGCTTTAAGAAGGGTTGGCCACACTCTTTCTCTTGAGCAGTCCAAGTGCATCTCTCCTACCTGGGCCATATCACATCAGTCGTCACTTGCCTGGAGGCTGCTGAATAATCCAAATTCCCAATAGAAAGAAAACAAGGTGTCCGGAGCTGTGGTGTGATCACACTCACTGAGTAACTCTGGGGAATATCTGCCCCAGATTTTCATATTTCTGCAGGAATTCCAGATTTTCATAGGAACCACATCCATTTGCATGGCAACTTGTTTCCAGAGCGCTGTTTCCCTTCCTGCTCATCTTTCCAAGGTACGTGCCTTGCAGCTCCCAGCCTAATGGCATTTTGGCATGCTGCTTGCAGAATTGGGAAGCTTGACTGCCCTCATACTGATGAACAGGAAAGAGTCTACAGGATAACGGAAATCTGGAAATCATGAGGGGTTAAAGATGTGGCTTTGTTCAAACTGGGGAAAAAAAAAAAAAAAAGGAAGAGTAGTGGAGACAATGGAGACAATGGTTTTCTGCATGTAAATTGTTGCTACAAAGTTGCTGGTGATTTCTTGTGTCCAACTGAATAAGAAAGAGAAATCACTTAAATTTGCAACAATTAAAATGAGGATAAATATTAGAAACATAGTCTGTCTCTTAAGGTGGTATCTAAGAAAAGAGTTTGATAGAAATCCCAGCATTTGTGCTACAGAAATGCAGGTTAGAACAAATATCCGTAAGAGATTATCTAAAGTGATATACTTATCTTCCACAAAATGGGTGGGATGGTGGGAGTGTGACCCACATGATTTCTTCAATTCTTTTTCAGTGTTTCATTGCCACAAAGCTATCACCCCTGCAGGCCAGGCAACAATTCAGCTGTCTGACAGTTGATGGAGGATGGAGATTAAATTCAGTTGAAGACTGACTATGGTGGTAGAAATATGTTGACTCATCCAGAATTCAAACTCTTAATTCACACTTAAATTGCTGGCAGAGTTGCTGCTGACTTCAGTAGCTCAGTACCATGTCCTTAGCTGGAAGTTGCTACCTTGTCTATTTTGATGTGTTTTGTAGAAGTATTGAAAGGTTTGCCTCTTACTAAATCCATTCCATCCATGTGAAATACGATGACTATTTCAGCATGAACTCTATGACAGTCAGAGGGGTGCAGAAGGTGGTTAGGCTATTCAGTTCATATCTATGTTACTAAATGGAAGTACTAACTTTTTCCTTCTCCTCTTCATTGTTTTATTTGAATAATCTTAATCTAGATCTTAGATACTGAAGTTATTGCCCGAGAAATGGTCTCAGTAGTGCAGAAAGGATACAAATTGACCTGATTATAGGAAGAAGACCTGCATTTTTATTTCAAGCATCAAGAAGATTACTTGGAGAAGAACTCAAAGTAGGAAGCACTGTATTGTCTTTCTAAATTTTGGCCATAGAGGACAATTATTGCAAATGAAATTATATACAAATGAAAATGATGTGATGGATAATGCAGGAGCAAAAATATTACCCCTATATTTTAGGCAAAGTTTGAACGGAGTTAAGGAAATTCCTCATGAACAAAAACCTCTGAAGCTCTTCTGCAGTTGTTAGTCTGCCTGCTGATTCCTGTTGACTTTCAGAATATTAGGAAGATCTGGAAAATCCTGATTCAGGGGGGAAAGAGAAGCCCCTGCTAGCTAGCAACATGGTCAGGGGATTGTCAGCAACACCCATCATGCACTTAAAGATCCACCTGAAACAACTGACAAGTGATGGTCCTCAGCTGTTCCTATTGCTGGAACTCTATAACATCCAGTCCCTTTCATGGCAACTGGCTTTATTTTTTGGCTGAATTGATTTGGTTTGCTTTGCACTGGACTAGATGAGGAGTGTTCATACATGCAATTATTGCATCTCTGATGGCACATGGCAGTAAACAGGAGGGAGGTGGGAACTTCTTTTATTTCATATTTGTCTGTGATGTAAGGGAGTGAGTGTATGTGAAGAAGGTGCCGGTGGAATGGGTGGGCAGTAAGGTGGAGACATGAAAAGGAAATTAGGATGGTGGATACAGTAAGGAGAGTAGAAACCAACTAGGTTTGGGGTCACTGTGAAAAATCACTACCAAAGTAGCTTGTGGTGAGAAGAAAGCAGCTGAAGAGAACAAGGTGAGGGATATAGTGGTCTAAGGGAGGAAACAGGCAGAGACATGGCATGGCTGGGATTGGCACAGAGAGATGGCAGGGTTCGCCCATAACCCCTGGGCTTTCCTGCAAAGGTGGCTCCTGAAATGAAAGCCCATGTTTCCATGTGGATGTTAGGCAATTCACAGCTAAGGCTTGGGGGTGGAGGGTAGGGAAGAAGGATAAGAAGGAAGGAGATGAGGAAGAACCCAGGTTAACCAATTACTCATCTGCAAAGGGCAGGGGATCTCTGAGGACAGAGAGAGCAGTGTCTGCAATCCTTGCTGCCAAGCTTGGTTTTCACCATGTGTTTTCCCACCCTTTCCATACACCATACTTGGCCAAGGTGCCTCACTGCCATCTCCTGACACCTCCACCACCCATGGCAGGAGAAATGATGCTGTCCTTGTCTGCCACCACTCTCACTGGGAGGGGACTGGAGCCTGTACTATTTATTAAGCCAGTACTATTTATCATTTGTGAATAAAGAGGAACCGTCCCTCTCTTACAGCATCTGCAGGAAGGTGCAGTTCAGGTGTGTAATGCATTGAGTATCCAGCAGATGGTCACACCTCAAAAGGGCTAGAGAAGCTGAACTAAAAAACGCCAGTCTGCAGAGACTAACCCACAGGGATTCCTTGCCCAGCAGAGCACCAGACCTGCAGCCATGGTGAATGGAAGGTGGAGGTTGTTACGACAAGCCTCCTCCAAACCCCTGCTGAAGACCGAGGTGCTTTTCATTTTCGTCTGGGAACTTTCCCCTCATTACCCTCCTGACAGGATGGGTGCAGACAGCATTAGGGACGCTGGGCTACACACCGGCCCCAGAGGAATGTCCTCCTCCTCCTTCTCCTCCTCTGCACTGGCGGCACTTCGGCGCAGGGGGAGGCACACCAGCACTTCCAGCCAAACACCTTCGCTTGTAAGATTTCTTTTTTTTTGCCAGCAAAGGCGGCTGCGGCAGGGCAAGGAGCCTCCAACCCTCCCTCACCCCAGCTCCCTGCAGCCGTACAAGTGAGTCTGGCCGATGGCTTTTCCCAGGGCTAAAGGGGATTGGTGATTAAAGGGGCCTTCTGACCAGCTTTCCCCTAAAAGGAGCTTACAAAGTCCGTTTGTTTAACCTTTTCACAGCAGCTTGACCCTGTCATGAAGAACAAATCACTCTGAAACAATGTCGAAGTGTGGGACTGGCGAGTGGCTCCCAGTCTCTTCCTCCTCCGCTGTTGCACACGCAACACGGGTCCAGCCCCGGTGAGGAACAAGGACCCTTTTCCCATCCTGTCGTTCCCAACAGCTTCATGCAGCAGCTGTGAGTTTTGACCCCCACGAAAGGAGGACTGGGTATGGGTCGCTGCGCTGGTGGCACAGATGGGACACATTGCCAAGGCAGCCCATGATTCACCTTGCTAAAAGCAAGGGCTCTCCCCTCCACTATTTCACAAATATCAGAAGCACTTAAGAGGCTGCATTTTTTTTTTTCTTCCCTGATGCTAAATCTTTCAGCCAGTTTTTGAGTTTCGATTGCCTATTTTAAACCTTTTGTTGGACTGCTTAGCAGTGAAAACAGGGGACAAATAGACTCACTAGTGAAGTTTAGAAGTAAATGGTACTAGATTGTTTAAATCTTGTTACATTATTTATGGATAGGGAAGGAACTATTCTGTTAGAAATAACCATTAAATGCTTATTGAGATACTCAGATTTTAAATAATTGTTCTCTTTTCCCTCAATCAAAATGATAAAAGCAAAAAATGTATAACTTGGGCAAAAGTTATTATTTTCCAATGTTTTCATGCAATGACTTTCTACATGAACACGAAAATAAACCTTAATTGCTTACCACAAAAATATCCTCAGGCGATGGTAGGACAATTAAAACTTTTTCTTTACATAGTATGCAAGTTAATGCAGTACATATGGTGCCATTAGAAACTTCAAACCAGTATTTGGATATTCATTTAATTTAAAACAGTGTGTGCTAACACAAAACTTAGCAGTAATAATAAAAATAAACTTGAGTAAAAAAGTAAACAATGCCAACTCTGTTGAGTGAATAAGCCATTAAACAAAATCAACAGAACCAGATTTTGATAGCAAGTATAAGCACTAGATATTTTCTTTTATTGTAGATATTTTTGTAATCTTGTTTTGCTTTGGTTTGTTTTTTGTATTTTAAATATTTTTGTACAGAGAAGCTATATTTCCATTGTATTTTATTGTGCTCAGTGATTGCCCTTTAAGAAACTTATCCCTTGTTTGTGAATATTGAAACAGTCTACAGCAGCAGAACAAATTGCGTAAAATGAGGAAATGGATGAGCTCACGTTGACATTACAACAGTGTGTGTAAATTTAAACACCATACTGATATCTTTGGGTTTTTTACCTAATGACATTTGCTGCAGAACAGCAATAGAAACATCCTGGTCAATTTAAATGCCCCATGGAAAATTTGCTGTGTTAGTAGTCAAGTGCTTAAATATCTTTTCTGTAAAGCAGACTAGGTTATTTAAGCATTGTTTTAATCCAGACACTTAAAATTTGTGGGATGCTACTGAAATTATGATAGTTCATATGTCGAGGATAACATGTCACAGGCCATTCCTACCAGCCCTTGCAAGGGAAAACATAAGTTCTCCATCCCAATTAATTTTAGATAATGGTGTCAGATGGAAGAGAAAATAACAGTAGCAACACTGACATTAGAGTAGTAAAATAATCCACATTGAAACATTTAGGGAGAAAACAACAAGATGAGAGAATTTTACACGTCCTTATTATAAAGGGAGTTCTTTATTTTCACTGCCCCTCTGTTCATAGCAGCTCCTGCCAACCCTGGAAATGTCTGTGGATGTTTGCGTTCTCTGTTACCTCTCAAGGGCCTGCTGGGACTTCATCCACTGCACAAACAGCAAAGACAGTTGAGATGCCAAGGACAGAGGTGGAGACACAGCTTCCTTGACTCAAGGAGACTCAACCATGAATCCTGCTGTGGAGCGTGGGGACCGAGATAGCCGTGGCTCTAGGAGCAAGAATGAGAAGTTAACAAATCATGATGCAAACAGGAAAAAAATTATTTGGCAAGAAAGCCTGCATCAGGTCACCCACTGGATTAAAAGGAAAGAGGTTTTGTGCAGTGCATGAGATGTCCATCAGGCTTTTGGCGTACACGTCCTTTTTGCTGGAGCTGTTCCACTTTGTATAAATAATTTAACCATCTTCAGAGCAAGGACTTGACCCTGCATCTCTCACATCCCAGGTGAGCACCTGAACAACTGGGCAATAGAATCAATCTCTTGCTTTTCTCTCCTTGGCCCAATGAATATTTAATCACCTGTACAAAGTGAAGTAGCTCCAACAGGAGGGAGTGAAAGCCAGGCACCTTGCAAAAGCTCTGTAGCTCAGCGGCCCATCTATTTTTCCACCAGTGTTTGAGTCCCCGGGGACAAAAAGCCCTCCATATGTGAGAGGTGGTTGTGTTGACTGGATGATGCTCCCCTCTGCAGAATCCCGAGATGGTGGGAGGCAGCTCCTGTCTTGTCAACTTTCCCATCTCTAACTGGTAGCCACCCACACATTTTCTTTTGCAGATGATGGTATTTATGACCACTCTTGATATATTTGCCTCATCTAGGATGGAGAAGACCCAGGCAGCACCTGCATATCCCAGCAGACTGTGCAGCTGCTAGGACACACATTGCTGCTTCTACTCAAGTTGGTGAGAAAGTCAAACAGATGAAGTCAGATGGGTGGGAAAGACCATGTGCCCGTGGACGGGAGCTTATGTCTCGGAAAGGTCTTGTCTCACACATGGCTACTGCTTCCACACCCAGCTCCTTCCTTTACCCACTGACTGATGCAAAACACAATCTAACACATCACAGAAGTAACAAGCATAAGAAAGAGCTGAAGGGAATAAGAATGCAAAGAATAAGGTCATTCTGCCCAAGGCACATTTTGTTTTTTTTATAATTCTACGGGAAACTAGGCCATCCAGTAAGGTTTTTATAGCTAATGCAGATTTTTAAAGGAAAGCACAACTGAAGGGTTTTTAAAAAATGTGCTGAGCCAGAAAAGATACTACTCAGGTATTTTTGTAGCCTATCAAGGTCAAAGTGGAATGAGAAGTGCCCTCTAGGAAGAATCACTTCTAGTCTCATGTCATGCTGGACTGTCTAAGGAAACATTTTGTTAGCTTATTTTATTTTTTTATACTTATAATAGGAACAAAGAATTAAAGAACAACTGTTACTTGCAATTGCACCAGAAATCCAATGATGGGATTGCATAGGAAAAAGTGAGGAAGATATTTATCTTATTTAACACAGATAATTTTCTATAAATTCTCCATTTTGCCAGCATGTTGCTGCATTTTTCTCAACAGACTTTCTTTTTGGGAAATTTGGGTATCTATCGTAATCCAAAATAATGGGTATTTAACAAACAATTAAAATAATTAAAATGAGACATTTTGTCTAGAAATGGTAGCTTTTCTGTCACTTCACAGTGTCATTTTAGAGTGGTACATTTTGTTTTCAAACTGGTTCTTTGTTTTTTTTTAAATTTTCCTATTAAAAATTATTTAAAACCTCGGAACATTTATTAGACATCCTTTGTTTCTGACAAAATCTAATGATGATCAGGAGGGATATTCGTGATAATTCTGGGCTTTATATTTAGGTGTCCAAGTTTTAAGCAAGTCTCCCCATAGCTAAACAACAAAGAGATTTAAGACCCTCCAGGCAGCAGTTCAGCACAAGGACTCCATGTCATCCACTGAAGGTGCCTGATTCTGTCACCTACAAGAGGCGTCCCCTTGACTTAATGCCCCAAGTGGGCTGTGAGCACATGGCTTTCTCCTCTTCAGATTTCCTAATCCTTGCTATGGGCTGCAGACAGGGTTCTGAGACACATCGCATGCCCCGCTTCTCCATTCCCACCCGGCATACTAGAAACCCAACTCTGATGTTTGCACTGTATAATTGTAACTTCCTCCTACCAGCTGCAGAATGAAAATTAAGTCTGGTCAGTCAATGATGGGAAAGAGCTACCACAAGAGCACATCATCCCTTTGGTCAGCTCCAATGGCAGATGGAAGTGAAAGTTCAGGCACAAATAGTCCTTCGGTCATCATGAAAAGACAATTTAAGCACAATCTTACAATGCTTGTAATGAATTAATTTATAAATTGATTTTACCATTTTGGGTCAAATTTGCTGAGCCATCATTTTCACCTTTCTTTCTTTTCTGCGATGATACTCAGTCCTGTCTACCAGATCTTGTCAGCAGAGAGGATAGCAAGGAAGCAATGAGTCAAGAAGAATCACATCAAGAGGGTCATTTCATAGACACAGCAAAATGGCTGGGAAATTTTTCTAATCCTTTCCATTTTCCAGCTGCAGAATGAGCTCCCTTTGACTAGTGTATTTAAACTAACCTTGGAAATTGGCTGTGAAAGGGCCTGGAAATGCAAATGATATTGCAACTACCTCTGGGGATAGGAGACATATGTCTGAAGTATCACTTCAGCCACAGCCTCTCGTCATGGCCCCGCAGCACTATGAGATGTGTGTAGTAGCCATCATGAGACTGCCTGTCTGGCAAAGGACTCAGCCTTTCCCTGTCGTCTCTGATTCACTTTGCACAGGGTCCCTCAGACATGTTCAGGGCATGGATCTGGCAGGCTGTAGCTGGGAAAAACATTTATTTTATGCCTTCACCTGTGTGCTCTTTGTGCAATAAATTAGCAAGAAGGCTTTTTGAACTCAGCTAGTTTCAGTCACCTTCTAATCTCATCTTCTCTGTTTCTGAACTCCTGGGTGATGTCTGCAAACTAAGAATTCCTTGCAAAGGATTCCACATCATCCCATCATGCTGATCTATTGCTTGGGAGGAGTTCCCAGAACAAACCTTCTGAATGCTAATGTTGAATCAAGGACAAGGGCTAGATTTAATAATATGTTATTTAATTTGAGATGTATTGCTTTGGCTTCAAAAGGCACTTTAAGCTGTTCCTCAAGAAACTGTCTGGATGGCCAGGCCCAGAGAGTGGTGGTAAATGGAGTTGAGTCCAGATGGTGACTGTCACAAGCAGTGTCCCTCAGGGCTCAGTTTTGTGACCAGTCTTGTTTAATACCTTTATTGAGGACCTGGATTAGGGGATCGAACTCTCCCTCAGTAAATTTGCAGATGACGCAAAATTAAGTGGGAGTGTCAATCTGCTTGAGGGTAGGAAGACTTTGCAGAGGGACTTGGACAGGCTGGAGCAATGGGCTCAGGTCAATGGGATGAGGTTTAAAAAGGCCAAGTGCCAGGTCATGCACTTCAGTCACAATAACCCCTGGCAACGCTACAGGTTTGGGGAGGAGTGGCTGGAAAGCTGCCTGGCAGAAAGGGACCTGGGGGTGCCGGTGGGCAGCCAGCTGAACATGAGCCATCAGTGGGCCCAGGTGGCCAAGAAGGCCAGTGGCATCCTGGCCTGTATCAGAAATGGTGTGACCAGCAGGAGTAGGGAGGTGATCATGCTCCTGTGCTTGGCCCNGTGGAGTCATCATCTCTGGAGGTGTTTAAAAAATGAGTAGACGTAGCACTTGAGGCTATGGCCTAATGGATAGATAAATGTTAGGATGAAGGTTGGACTTGATGATCCTAGAGGGCCTTTGCAACCCTAATGATTCTATGATTCTATGATTCTGTGAAGCTGGAGACAGACCTTGACACTTGGTGGCACAAGTCTGGCATGTCTGGAGTGTGAACAACTTACTGTACACACTTTTCCAGGTATGTCATGCCAAGACAATGTGACAGGGAAACCTGGGACTTGTAAGGGTGTTGAATACCAAGGAGACTAGCTGAGTTGAACACCAGACTGAGAGGCAGACACAACCAGGACACAGCGATAGTGTACATTTTCCCCTTACTCACTCATTTATATTTCTCTCAGCATTAGTCCTGTGCCCTGCCCTGCTTTGGATTTTTTCTTTGTCTTCGCTTTCTCCTCCTGTCTGATAGCCAGCTTTCCTTAATGACAGTCAGAGCATAAAACTCCCTCCTTATGCTTCCTCTTCTCACAGATGATACAAAGCTATGTAAACAGATGGTGGTTTGTGTGTTCTCATGTGTTTTCCATACATCCACAAACTGATTCAGAGAGGCATATTGTGCACCCTTTGCTCTTCCCCCCTACCAGGGTAATGCAGGCTAAAAGCAGAGCTCCCGAGGAGCCTTTAGTCCTGCTGTGCCCCATAAAATCACACGTATCAAGCCTTTCCATAACTCACTGGATTGGGGCCATACGCCTGGTGTTATGAAATATGTGCAGGAAATATGTGCTTCTCAGTAATGTGAGGAAAAGCTACTCATCATTTCCCATACAATATATATATTACTTTGAGCAATGTAGTTGTATGGTTTTGTTTAGAAATGTCATCGTTATTTCAAAAGTCATTGCCAGGAGAATACAGGACCAGGGAAGGGGTGCCCATGTAAATGTGGCTAGAAAGGAGCGTTAATTTATGAGGCTGCTCTGGCATACAGGAACAGGATATTGGTGTGCGAGCAGGCGGTGTCATCGCTGTGGGGGAAACACAAATAATGCAGTCTCGGTTGCTTTGTGCCATCTTTCAGCTACAGAAGTGAAAGACTAAACTTATCCCTTACTGAGATGTCAATGCCACATATCTGGTAAGATCATTTGTATGGTTTTGCTCTTACACTGCTCTTTTGTTCAGGAAAATCTAACAAAATTTGTGAATTGTTTTTGTTGCTGTCAGGGACAAAAATCTGGCTGAGTCAGCATGGGGAGTGTAGGACATTGTGGCTTTCCCTGAAAGATGATTCACTTAGCAAGCGCATTTGGGTTGGTTAAGCCCCAGCTCCAACACACTCTCCGTGTGCAAAAAATAACACTTCAAGTGAGTGGAGTTCTAGAAAATGAAAGAACTAATTGCTGGGGTTAGAAGAATTCAGCCAGTCTCAAGCCATTAGGATCACTGCCGAGCAGGGAATGTCATGGAGCCAATTGGAGCAAAGCTGCCAGGGCTTTAGCACACTTAAGACCTAACCTTAGGTTGCTCTGCGATCACACGACCATGGCTTTAACATTGGCAGGCGAATATTCCCCCCGCACCCAGGCAGCGCTTCCCTCCGTGGACACAGCGATGAGCGCAAGGAATGCCAATTCCACAATACTCCTGATCGCCAGCAGGATAGGGACAGACAGGCCTGGCAGTTTAATTTGTGTTTCTATTTTTTTTTTCTCCTAGAGGAATAAAAACAACAAAAAGACAACCTAGTCTGTCGTGAGATTTCTGACTGATTGTGGAGTAATTTGGACAGAATGGAATAGAGCCTGCTCAGTGGTTCATGAACAGCACTTATCCGTACTCCATTATTTTCCTTTTAGTTTGCTTTACAAATTAGTAAAGGGCACCAGTGTCAAATTCTTGATGCAATCCTCTGTGTGAAATGATAAGCTAAATCCTAAATTGAGGTCAAAGCTGTTCATGTGGTTCCTGCTGCTAATAAAAATGCTTTTCTTTGTTCCTGCCTGCTAAGAATGCCTGCCCCATTTATAAACAAGATCTTATTCCAAAAGATACACCGCTATGCAGATGTTAGGGAAAAGTATCCTGCTGAAACTATAACCTTCCCTTAAATATTAAATACTCCCTTAAATATTATATATTATGGTTTGTAACAAAACAAACAAACAAACAACCCCAAACAAAACCAAAATACCATCTTTGCATTGAGAGTAATAAATATATATTAGCTAAAATTCTGGTTTTGTCTGCATGTAACATCTCAGGGTATTTTTCTGAGTGGTTCACAATGTGAGTGAGTAATTGGCAGCATCACAGAATTATGTTCCAGTGACTTGTCATTTGTGAAATATCTTTTTAATTCCAGTTCAGAGTGGGACTGAGGAGTTTCCCCCCACAGTTCCCTTCTTTGTCACTCCTTTCTGAGTCCAAAATGAAAAATTAAAAAACAGCCCTGTGGTGGTTTAGCATGAGCTCTTTCTACCTGCAGAGCTCTGGCTGATGTGACATAAAAACTGACATCATCGCACCCTGCCAAGGGATGAAGAGGGATATCATCTGGAAGAGTGAAATCCTACCTGGGCACAAGAATTCATGGGTGCGGAGCTGGGTGGAGACAACTCAGGAGAGGTTAGGTGGTCCTCCCTGAGGAAAACCAGCTTCTGATGGAGGGATGGGGTCAATTATTTGGGCCAGTTACAATTTTATCCTGAAAATCATTACCATAAGGTCACCTGATTTTAACATTTCCACATATCTTTTCAGGCCTTGGTGCCTGAATCTGACCTTTTAAGTGAGCTACCAACTTTGTGAATCTATGTGCAGCTGTATAGTACTTTGTGTCAGGAGAGAGCTGATCCTCATCATCAACAAACACAGACACCACAGTCACTGTGACTCTCCTTTCCTTGGGTGAGTCCCCTCTGCTGCTGTCAGTCCCTTGGGTACTGCAATCAAATATATTCTCAAATACCACAGAAGATGATTCTTCAGATTTTCTCTCCTTTCCTGGGAGAAAGGAAATAATTTACCTGTAAATACAAGAAATGCCATTAATGCTTACTGGGGTTAGATAACTTGGGAGCTGTCACAGGAGCTTGATATTTTGGAGATTGCAGTACCCATTCTTTTTCTTTCTTTTTTTTCTTTATCTCTCTGATAAGCCCTTGGTAACTACAGTGAGATGAATTAAAAGTGTCAGCTTGAAATGGCTGGAAATGGGTATAAAGTGGAACTGTCTTTGCTAAGAAGCTGTAAGAGAAGGAATTGAGGCTAGCGGCAAGGGAGGTTTTAGAAGGGCATCACAATATAAGGCATGCTGGCTGTGCCTTGCATGTATGTGCTTAAAACAGCCACCAAAAGCAGTAAAGCAGAACCACAGAGATGAGAAATCAAATCAGGGAAGATTGTCTCCTTTTGTTCCATTTCTCTAAAATAATTTTATAGTTAGATTTACTGTAATAATAACCAGACAATACCAAATTTATATATATTTATAATGAATGATGCAGGTGTGACAATACAAAACAGTGCTCTCCTGCATTGCTCAGTGAAGATAATCTTCATCAGGGGGGTGAAATGTACTCCAAAGAAAATTACTGATTTTACTCAAACCAGGCTTGTGAAACATTTGCCTGGTAAAATAATCTAGCAGCACAATCAGCTCAAAGGCTAAGCATTTCTGCAAGATCTTCCAGAAGACAGATAATGTTTGTCCCCACCTCTGACATGTCAGGAGCTCACAGTTCTGGAGGTGACAGGCATCTCAAAAAGGTCTGTTTTACCCAACTGTTCCTCCAAGAAGTCACAGATTAATTCACCAGAGGGAATTTTTCACAGCCTTTGCAAGTGTTGCTGTCAAAACCAGCCATGAAGTGGTATTGTTGAGTAAACAGCCCATTTTCTTTCCTGTTGTACCTTGTCCCTCTGCAGAACCTCAAGAACAGGGAGGTGAGAAGAGAAGCTGTGGAAGAAAAAGCCCATCAGAGCCCACACAGCCAGTCCTTTCCAAACAGCTTGAGTTTCTTCACAAGTAGAACTTCTCTCACCTCCAGAGACTGAGGATGCCCTGCAGCAGTACTGCACACTGTGCTGAAATCCCTGCAGGGACGACGGCCTCGAAGAGGAAGAGAATCAGCTGTGCTTTTAGCCACTTCTCCTGGGAACAGTGCTTCCAATGTCCTTCCCTCCTCACTCACCTCTGCTCTTCTGAGGCTTGGGCTAGATGCAATTTGTTTCAAAGACTGGGTTTAATGATTTTAAATACTAAGTGCTTGGGTTGAGAAGCTAATGTCAAAATGTCTTGAGGAGAGGAAGAATTCTGGATTTCCTGTTACTTGTCTTGCTTCACAGAATTCCATTTTTTAGTGAACAGATGGAATATTTTTGGTTTGTTGAACATTTTGTCATCCCTATTCAGCACCAGCTAACATGCCAAATGCTCTTGAGTTTTTTCAGCCTTCAGTTTTACAAGAACAACTTTCCTCCTTGGTTCCCATGAATCTAAAGAACTATTTATTTTTATTTTATTTGTTTTCTTTCTGTTTAAGATCCAAAAACTATTCTCTATCTTAACGAAGATATATTGGTCTAAGTGGCAAAAACTCATTCAAAGTAAGATGGGTCTTATTCTGCCAGAGCAGGAAAACTCTCGGATTAAACCAGTAGGGACTGAATTTTCTCTTCAAGGAAATCTCCCCCATGTTTGCCAACAGTGACTGACAGACAAGAATAATTGTGATTTTTTTATTTTTTTTTTTCCCAGTTGGAGGTGGTGGTTTTTATTAGTTTTTAAAAGCAGAAGTACAAGGAGGTTTAGGTCAGGGACTCTACTCAGTCTATCATACCTCTGCAAACTTCACTTGTTTGCTTTCTGTCCTGCTGAACTGATTAGCTCATGCTTAGCTGAGGCAGAGTTCATACGGGGGAGATGTCTCTTGTAGAAAGGCAGGCTGTCCTCAATCAGCGGCATAAAGGATGGACCTCACATGGCTGCCTTTGGTAGGACATTCCCCTGCTGAATCACCATGATAGTTAAAACCTGTTTTCTTTTCCATTTGAATTTGTCTGGCTTAATTTTCAGTTGCCAGACTTTTTTTGTTGTTATTCTTTTCGTGCTCTTTTTCCCTTCCCCTGTTTTCTACTGCCTCCTACTTTATCTTTAAACTGTAAAAAACAACTCTGTACACAGGATTTTTTTAATTGATTTTATCACCCTACATACAGATACAAAACACACCCCAATTTTTATTCACTGCTCCTTGGTCAAAAGGGATATTACCTACCTCCTGCTTTTTGTAGTATTTGTGTTAGAGTTTTACCATTCATCCTCTTTAGAAAATCTGACTACTGTTTGCTACCAACCTCTAGTTCACCTCTCAGACTGAAATTACAGTGACAGAAAAGACTACTTTACATTTTTTACTGCATTGTGACCATGTGTTTGTTACTCTACATTTGGACTGAACTTGCCTGGATTTGAGACTGTGAAACAAGTAGAGAGCTTCAGAGTGGCTGTCAGTTTGTTATGTAGCTGTCATCTCCGATATCCTTGAAAAAGAAAAGAGCATAAGCATGTCTATAAAACAAAGCAAAACCAAGTAGTATTTGCATGAATTATGTGCATGCTTCCACTGGAAAAAAAAAGTTTGTTCTAGTGAACAGCGGAGGAAGTTAGTGAAAATTTTATTTCTGCTGCTGTCACTGTGTGGAGTCAGAAATAATTTGCACTTATACACCACTTTACTAGCAGAATTTCCTTATTATATACCCCACACCTTTTTAGAAAGCAATCTTATGGGTCTTACTCTAGACTGTAAAAGGAAGAAAAACCTGAAGAGGCACAGTGGAGTGAGTGTGACTGGGATTCTACCCTATTTCATTAGGACTATGAGGGGAAGCTATCTCAAGAAGGAATACTAAATGTACCATCCCCTATTACCGTGGTAATGAGTCTTGTCTCACTTTGGATAGTATGAATTCTGGGGAAGACTTTCCCATGCTTCAGAAGGGAAAAAGGGAAGAATTTGCTTTGAGGGACTCTGATATGATGACAATTATTTATGAAAAAAAAATCGTAGACTGACAGGTTGGAAGGAACCTTATGGATAATCTGATTCAAGATCACATTCATAAAAAACTGTCATGCTTTATCTGGTAAATTCCTTTAATTTTTTCCCCTTACTTTCCTCAATGATTAAGATCCAAGACAAACATTCCTTTCCACTGCTCCCCAAGGAATAAAAATGACAAGACATTTTAGGTGATAAAGGTCCAATTTGTGAATGATGATTCAGTGAATTTCTGAATTTGCTTTATTTTGAGCATGCATAGTATTTCTTGTGTAACTGAGATCCAGCATGAGATGACAGACCCCTGTAATCTAAGTCCCGGACCATGAAGAGCAGAAAATTGTTAAACCTTGATACACTTGTAGGAGAGGCGTTTAGGGACCACAGTGTTCCTTATGAGCAAAAGGCAAATTTTTCAGTAGGGGGCAGGATTTCAAGGTTAGAGATCCCTATACTGCAACATCAAGGAAAAAAAAACCAAACTAAATGCTGAGAATAAGGACAAACAGAGAAAGAAAATTTCAGACAAGAAAATTAAAAAATATCTGCTTTTGTGGAAGAGCCTATTTGTGACTGTTGGATCAGCCAAAGTGAATGATAAACCATCTAGGTCAGTTGAAAAGACAGGATTTGGAAAAAAGTATTGAGGACAATGTTACCCACCCATCCCCTCACCCCCCTCACAGATGACAACCTTGAAAACTGTATCAATGGTGAGAAAAATGAGGAAGAGAAATGCTCTCTCCTTTTTTTTTTTTTGTGGAACATTATATATTGGCTGTCTCTGCTGCTCATATTCAGGGACTAGAGTATTTAAAAGCTCTGTAAACCCAAGTGTGCTTGCCTCAACTAGCACACTAAGGAGAACACCAGCCTTGAAATGCTCAGAAACCAGAGGTTTTGGAAAAAAGTAACAGAGAGAAAACCAACAAAGGGACTCTGCAGGAATATAGTGAACATTTATGCAGGAAGTTTAGATTTATTGACTTCAGCTTCAATAAGCCCGACACATCAACATACCAAACATGCACCTGGAAGCCAAGATATCTTCTACTGTATTATCCTTTCAGGTAAACCATTGATAATCTGTGGTATCAGATTTTTTCCAATGCATTTAGCTTCTTTCATCAACTTCATGAATTTTTTTCGAAATCCTGGTTGCCTAATGCTCCCACTGAGAATAAATAAAAACCTACTGAGCATTTTCAGGTATTTATTCAAATATTTGATTTGGACCTGGGGTCTTTTTAAATTCAACATAGAAAGTACATGAATGTGGTCAATCAATCTTAAAGCCAGTATTATAATACTATCTACTGCAGAGCACACAGACCCAAAGAATTAATCCAGCATTTCAGAATTTAAGTAAATTTTAACATGTCTTAATAAAAGTGTTCTGCCCCAAAAATCAAAAGCTTTAATTTTTAGCAAAAGTCTAAATCTGATTATTGCCCAGTCAAAAGCTGGCCAAGTTACTTAATGAAATATTGAATCAGTCAAAACCATAAATTCGACAAAATAAAATTTTTATGCTGGAGAATTTCTCATGTTCCTACACATAAAATAGAAAAATATTGGATTTTTCAAGTGATAGAACTTTTATTTTCATATTTCAGCTAATTTTAGGTTTTCATTTTTAAATAGTAAAGGAAAATAATTATATTAATCTAGATTATTGAAACAAGATACTTTGTTCAACCAAGGCTTTCTGTGAAGATTTCTATTAAAAAGAATAAAAATTATATATTCTGATTTAAGTCAAAACCATTTTTCATATCCTTTAAAATACTCAAGCGAAGGAATCCTAACAAACATTTTCAAACTAGCTCCAGTTAGAAGAAATTTGTGTCTTAAAATTCGTATTTCTGCTTCTGAAATTATCTTTTAAATAAGCATTTGTGTAGTATTTATATTATAAAAACACCGTGTGGTTTCTTTGTTTCTTATTATTGTCATTGCTACAACATTAATTGAAGCTGCATTAGTGGAATATTTCCTGAGCCCAAATTTAATCTTACTTCTACTACTGTAGACAAGAGATAAGAATTAATGAATCGGTGTGCTTGTAGACAACACTGATGATAAGAGACACACTTTTTGACTTCAAACAAAAAGAATTGAAGTGTGTTTTGTTATGAAGATCATATTCTACAGACAGATGAAAGCCTCGCTGAAAGTTCAGTCTGGCAATGTGAAACAATAGTCACAAGGACCAAGTGGAATTTACTGCTTGTTTTGTAAAGCTGTGGAGCAGAGGCTTCCTGAAAACAAGAATCAAATCACCAGAGACTGTCTTTATGTTGTGATGCCATTACCAGTGATTGCTTTGGAAAGAACTGTCAGAAACTCCACATATCCCATCTGCAACGCAGAAAAGAGGGAAGCCGCAAATCTGGTTGAATTCCCACTTTGGCTCATAGTCACAGAAGTTCAAAAAACTAAGGTGAATTACGGCTATTTCTAATTTATTTTAACATAGCAATTTATTTTTTAATCACTAATATAAAAGGGAAAATTAAATGTTTTTTCTCTTTTGTTCAATTAATTGTAAATGTCTTTAACCTGCACTGATTTATATGTGTTACTTACTATATCTGAGTAGCATTTATGGTATAACTGTAAATTATGTCAATGTACAACAAGGTATTTACAAAAATGTTACAACAACTGTGTTTATCTGGCACTTCTAAGCTATTGTTTTCTTGGAGCAAGAAGAAAGATAAAACTCTACAAATTTCACAGTGACAACATTTAACACATTAAATAAGGCAGCATGAGAGGGAGCTTTTTCAGGAAGTATAAATCAAAAGGAATCACAATAAATCACTTAAAGTTTAAGCGACATTTATGTTAATCTTCTCCTCTTTGGTCCAGTTTGACAGACTGCTGTTGTCCTATTAAATCAACATTAACTCTCATTTATAGGCATAAAGAAGAAAACTCTGAGACCTTGCGTTGTTACTGAAACCAGATTTCTGTTTCTCATAAGATGACTAAATGCAAACACAAAGATGGAAGGGAAAAAAAAATCTCAGCTTCTACCTCTCACTGATTTCACTTATCACCCACCATTGGAAAAATGAGTCTGACCCATGATCTGACCGGTCACTCAAACCTGCCACATGCACGCTAGTTTTAGCTTGTGGGGCTGGTCTTCATAAGCAGTGCCACTAATGGACACAAACCACTGACAGTTGACTGAACAAGCAAATTAGAAGATAACAAACTAAACCCCACATAACACCAGGGAGTAAAAACTAAGGACAGGAGAAAAGCAAAGACCATGGTTGTCAGGATGCAGCCAAAGCTAGGGGTCACCTTCCCTCTTTCTGGCGTTGCTGCCTTCAGGGTCAGTGGGGAGATCATCATCAGCTGGCAGCCAGAAAATAGAGGAAAATCAGCAGATGTGATGTGATGGACTGTGTCTAGTTCTTCCCCCTCGTTTCACTTAATTATTTTCTTAAAGTTAAATGATTAAGTGAATCAAGCCCACAGTGTCTGAAAGCAAATGCTTTTGAGCTCTATGGAAAACTATTAATGCAGTTTTCTCCACTTCTTTATAAAGCTTCTGAAACTGTAAAGTCATCCAAATGATGGAAGAGCACTTTTACCTTTGACTTTCAGAAGGTACTCAAGCAGAGGTGCTTGAGTACCTTGTGACGATCATGAAAACAGCTTTTAAGCAGTTGACATAGGCTTTTTGTTGTCACCCTGTCGTCTTTTTCCCAGAGAAAGATGCCTTAAGATCACTCTTCTGCTAAGTCTGTGTCTGTAACATTGCATGGTTTTCAAATCAGAGGTTAAATTAAGCTCATAGCTGTCAAGGGGATAACAACATTTTAAAGAAAGCGAACACCCAAACAAACATGGCTAAATGAACAATGTGAT
Source organism: Chloroceryle aenea (assembly GCA_013399075.1). Taxonomy (NCBI): domain Eukaryota; kingdom Metazoa; phylum Chordata; class Aves; order Coraciiformes; family Cerylidae; genus Chloroceryle; species Chloroceryle aenea. The sequence continues at coordinate 395,803 of VWZY01001554.1, read as the reverse complement.
TACAAGTGATAGAGTCTTTTTGGTTCCTGTGAGCCAATACCTGATGAAGGGTTGGCAGGGAGGGAAGAGCTACAGACCAGGTATTTCTTGTTCTGTTTTTTACCTTCCTGTTTCAGGGAAGATACACTTTTCTCCTGATGCAGGTTGTCTAAGGGCAGCATGCTGTGCCCAGGCAGCTGCCCTCAGCATCATCCCCAGACATCCCTCACTCTCCCAGGCCAACTGGAAACACCAGCCTTTGAACAGCCAACAGCACAAGGGGTTTTGTTTCATTCTCCATGGAACCTCAGTGCCAGCCCTAAAGAGACAAGGTCCTGTACATCACCACTGTAATGGTAACGAAGCTTCCTGGTGCCAACACTAAGAGCCTTTCGGTCTGCTGAGGAAGGACCTTTCTTGGGGTGAAATGGAGGGAGTTGTGCTCCCATGCCCATTACTGAATTCTCCACAGAAACTGCAGGCAAGGATGCCAATTAACACTAATTGGGTTTTTTTTTATATGTGGACACGTGTCCATTAGGAACTTGATTGATAGACTGAGACAAGTGACTCATTTTGCTGTTGCCATAAAGTAACCATTGTACCATTTAGAGTTCTTTAAGAGGAAAACACAGAAGACCTCACCTGCTCCCATTAAAACCAGTTTTGCCACCACTGGAGAAAAGAATTTTACCTTTGGATGCTGGACACTTGACCTAGTTGGAAGTACTGTACTGTCCTTCAGTGCTTTGATCAAGGAAGAACACCTTGCTGAATAAAAATATAGCCAGAGATATTTCTATTCACCTCAGCAACACCTCATGCTCTCCTTGTAAATACTCTTAAAGTTGGCTTTTTTTTTCAGTTGATGCTTAGTTTGAGAAGACTCAGTTTGAGCTTTATTTCAGTACTGAAGCTGTTTTCAATTTCTTTTAAATTCTTCCTAAATCCTCTCAAACACTTAACTACCATTGATTCATGGTGAGCTGAAGACTAGAGTATATAAGCTTCTCTGATGGGAAACTACTTGGTTTGGGCACAGGAGGAAGCTGACAGCTCCATTACAGACTTGTCAGAAATCAGCTGCGTTTAACAGAGGACACCGGCCTCTGGGTCTCCTGTCCAGCAGTGAAGTGTCTCCTGTTCCCAGTGAAGGAACAAACACAGACACCACACAACAAAGGTGAGGGATCCCAAACACAATTTTTGTCTGCTCATCCAGTGAAGTAGGTAGTCAGCCTAAGGCATCATTCTCAAACAACTCTCTTTGCAGGGAAACTGGTTTTGAAAAATGTTGCTCATTTGGTTTTTCTTTCCCTGACCCATGGCCCTAATGTGTGGATCATATGCAAAGGCAAGATCAGGAATGACAGATCAGTTTTGCTCTCAGATACAGTCAGGTAAATGAATAAATTCAGCTCAGTGAGTTTTAGCATTTAGGAGCAACAGCTGGAAAAATCCTTTTAGCACTTCCTTGACATAAATCAGTTGAAAACCAGGAGGGGTTTCTTTCAGGACAAATGTCAGTACTTGTTTCCCTGGTCAAGCCTCAGTTCTCCCCACTGTAGAGCACAGAACCTAGCCTACCTGGAAGAGCTGTGGAGATATATCTGGCCCTTGAGTTTTCTTATGTTTTTTGCATGTGCAGAAATGAGGCAAAGCTTTGGAAAAACAAACAAACACACGCAACTTTTGCTTTTGTAAGTCTCTTAATGTCAATCAATTGATTTTTTTGGCTGAAATATAATATTATGTACAAAAATCTGAGAAGCATACTTGCGTGTCACTTAATGCCATCACTGAACAGAGGCTGAAATCTCCTAAAAAAAAAAATGTAGGAGAGATTGACAGACTGGAGACAAAACCAAGAGCACTGACAATATCCAGCAGGACAGGGAAGGATCCTAGAATCCAGTGCTAGTTTTACCTTCCTCGCTTGGTATCTTTCATTAGCAGAAAGGCTGATAGTAGAAAACAAACTATCTGCTAAATTCCCACAGGCATTCAGGCATGAGAAAATATAGTGGCACTTCTCCACCCTTTGCCTTGCCTAAACCTGTTGCAGACACTGAAGGTAGCTTCTCATACACTTGTGCAATAGTTCACCATCTAGAGTCCCCTCCACAGCCCATTACAATAAAATATCTCCCTGCACCTTTCTGAAGCCTTCAGGAATATAATTCCTCTCTAAATATGGGCTGGACTCTTACCTATCAAGTCCGAGTGCCAGTGGCTTTCTACACAGGAAAGTATAAATATTATCTCAATGCTACTCTTACAAGCCTGCTGGTCATGAAGTAACTCCATGTTCCAAGACTGTGAGCCCAATGATGTGAAAATATCTTCAAGAAACAACCCCCAAGTTATTTAGTTTGCATCCTTGTATAATAATGCCCCTCTAACAGATGGAACATTGATTTACTAAGTACACTGAAGTGGAGGAAGAAACAGTCCTCAGCTACTGAGAAAGGGAGTGCCCACAGGTGAGGTTACTAGAGTAGGCATTTTTCTTGCTCTCACACATTAAAAAAATCCCACCCATTTACTATCAGTACCCATGTACTGTCAGGTCAGTGACTTTTTAACATGTATTATACTGTATTGCTGATGAACTTAAAAAGTAATGCTAACCTAAGATTCTTGGTAAAATGAGTATCAAGAATAGACACTTTCTTACAATTTACACTGGCACTAGCTGTTGATCTGTTGTTACTAACACTGTACTTTTGTTCTTAATTATGAAGGTCATAATCTTAGCAAACTAGTCTTTTTTCAGTAGATCAGACATTCGGTATCTTTATTTCATACATGATGTTGCTTGTGTATGTGCTTGCCCCGGGTGATAGACAGTTGCAGGAATGTGTTGTGCCCGCTCATAAAGCAACCATCTTCTTGGAGGTACAGCCACACATGTGTTTGGGTGCTAACCTGGGATACAAAAGCCCCTTACTCTGTAAGACAGACATGAGCCTATGAGTGGAAGATACCCTCTGCAAGCCACAAATGCTGATTTTTTACTTTGCTAGAAGAATTATTCAGTGTTCCCTCTTCCCAAAGTCCGTTTTTTTCACTACTTACAACAAATTTTTGTCAGCATGCCAAAGAAAAACTTCAGACTTCCCTATTCAAACCACAGAGCAATGAGGTCAACCATTAGGCAACTGAGTGTCTTCAAGTGATGGACACACTTGAGGCAAAGGTTCAGGTGAGATACAACAGCTTCTGCAGACTGCTGGGCTATGGCACAATGGATTGTGGACTTTTGTGGAGTTCCTGTAGTGTTACTTCTATAAGCAACATTACAGCTTCACTTCAATGCCCTTATTGATAAGCTGAAGTGGCTTCCATTGCATCATGCACCAGAAGCAGTGCTACATTACTGATGAAATACAAACCACCCAGACAGTCAGTTGAAGGGCTACAGAGATTTCAGATTCTGATGAGAACTCTGGAATTACTTAAAAACTGTACATTGCTGAGAAAACAAACTTTTTTTTTTTCATTCTGTGTTTGGATAGATGTTAATGTGTTAAAAATAGTGGGGGAAAAAAAAAAGTATCTTTCAGTGAAAGCTATTGCATTAGTTCTATTTGCTTCATCCCACTAGAGAAAACTGTTAGCTAGGAACGTACAAAGTATCCCCATTAAAAGGAAAAGTCATTTGCAATAGATTTCAATCTTTCCAACTGAACACATCAATGGGCATTTTCTTCCTTCACAGAAAAAATCTCAGAATATTTCCCCAATCAGTGTATGAATACCCAGTTACTAACAAAAAGGAGACGAATTTCAAAGAAAAAAATCCCTAACATTTTAATGATTATGATTTTTACTACAGTCTGAGAATTTTTTTTACCTTGAAATAAAAATAATTCCTACTAAAATTTCATACACTTCTAAAATAACTTGAAATCAAAGTGCAAAATTGCATAATTTTCCATGCAATTTAAATACAAGTTTATCAGATTCTGCCATCTTTACACTTATTGGATAAAACACTGCTAATAACAATGAAGTTGAGACTCAGATTCAACGATATCCAGTTTCTGAATGGTGAAAGGTAAATTAAAATAATAGATCAGTAAACCAGCACTAACAGGACAGAAAGAAAACAAAATAATTACCCAACTTTTTAAATGGCAGGGAGACCACTTACCTATCCACTATGATTTTACAGTCAGCCTCTTCATAAAAAAAATTTCTGGATGATTCCAGTGGGACTTTTCATGTGTGTGAAGCTACTGTAATCTATGATAATATGAAGCTGAGAATTTGTTCTGAGTTTACCAGAGAATGGACAGCCTAGAAAAGCAGCATCTCAGAAAGAGGGGGATGCTCTCTAGAAACACAGCAAGACATTAAGGATTGGAGACAAGTACTTAAAACAAAGAAATTATTTAAGTATAGAAATAAAAGCATTAGCTGTCTGTGAACGCATAGAGGGCAGACTAGGAAAAGATTTCTAGGCATTATGCTTCAATCAGAAGCCACTCTTACCTGCATCTCTGACTCACTGTGTCTAAAAGAAATATGTTTTTAAATGAGTAGGTCAGGTCTTACCAAACTGGCCTGCCTTTGACTCCTTCTATGACTATCTCTATGAACCCTATCACTAACATCTCATACTAGCCAAATGCACCTGGAGGGATTCTGTGCCAGGAGCACAACAATTTCCCCTCCTCACCTTAAGCTCTACTTCCCATGTCCCAAATCAGGTAGAAGGTGCTACCAAAGCCAAGTTATAATTTTCTTTCTCTCACCTGTCATATAATTTTTCACAAAGAAATCAATCAGAAATAATTTTCCTTACCAAGTAAAAAATTACAGCATCTGTGATGTTCAGGCCAGCTTTTAATTCCACCACCCCCCAAAACAAGACCAAACCAAATCATGTCAGGTTTTTCCCTGGGTCTGGTTGAGGTAGAGGTAATTTTCTTCACAGCAGCCTGCATGGTGCTGTGTTTTGTATCTGTGACCAAACCATCACTGATATCACAGCAGTGTTATAGCTATTGTTGATAAGTTCTCACAGATCATCAAAGCTTTCTCTGCTTCTCACTCTGCACTCCCAAGAAGGTGGCTAGGGATGGGCAAAGGGCTGGGAGAGGACACAGCCAGAGAGCTGACCCACATTGATCAAATTCCATACCATATAATATCAGGCTCAGCAATAAAACTGGGGGATACTTTTTCCAAAGAAGCAGTTGCTTGAGGACTGGCTTGGCAACATCCTGATGATAGCGAGGGACTACAGTTACATCACTTAGGGCTTTTGCTTGTATTTCTTTCACTTATTAAGTTGTCTTTACATCAGTCTATAAGCTTTCTCTCTTTATGCCTTCTCCCTCCTCCTGCTGAAGGGAAGTGAGCAAGCAGCTGGGCTTGGGCTCCCCTGCCAGACAGGATCAACCCACCATGGGACTTGATGATACAAAATGGGTCCAGTCTTATCCCAGCTGAGTCCCTAACTGGAACACCCTCTGAAATATGACAGCTCTCTGGCATGCTTCACAATTCTAGAATACAATGTTATAGAAGATAGAGCTTTTATTTGGACCGGGCCTATTTTTCACCAAGAAAAATATGGTAAATTCTATTTAGTAATTAATTTCTATTCAGTAGTTAATTTTTATTTAGCAGTTAATTATATAGTTAGGTAGGCAAGTTGAAACTTTAAAAAAAAAAAGTTTAAATACGGACTATGTTTTTGCTCTATGGTTTTATTTAATCAATTATTCTTATAAAGTGCTCATGGTGGGGTTTAACTGCTGCAATATTTGTTGGAAGGGCAACACAACAGGGTACAAGAGATCCTGGCTGTTTTCAAGGTGCACTAAGGATAACTTCCTGGGGCCTTCTTGGTGAAGCAGCTCACGGGAGAAGGCACCCTTCTGGACCTCATCCTTGTAAATGGTGAAGGTCCTTTCAGGTAATGAGAGGGTTGGAGGCAGGCTTGGCTGCAGTGACCATGAAATTGTGAAGTTGAGGATTCTGAGAGTATGGAAAAGAGCAAACAGCAGGATCACATCCCAACTGACTGGGCCCATTCAGAGACCTACTAGACAGAATCCCATGGGGTATTGTCCTGGAAAGGAAAGATGCCCAGGAGAGTTGGCTGATTTTCAGTCTCCTCAGGTCTCAATCACTCTCCATCCCAGGAGAGTGATTGATTTAAGCAAAAGCTAGAGGAGGCTTGCATGGATGAATAAAGAGTTCCTGAATCAATTCAAATATATATATATAAGAATGCAAGGGCAGATGACCCAGGAGGAACACAGAGACACTGTCTGGGCACACAGAAGTGGGAGCAACTCCCACCTGAAGTTGAATTTGATAGCAGGTCAAAGAAGGTGATCCTTCCCCTCTGCTGAGCAATGGCAAGACACATCCGGACCACTGAGTCCAGTTCTGGTCTCCCCAGGATGAGAGACATGGACTTACTGGAATGAGTCTGGTGAAAGGGCTTAAGGATCTGAAACATCTGTCATATGAGGAGAGGCTGGGAGAGCTGGGACTGATCAGCCTGGAGAAGGCTCAGGATGATCTTATCAGTATGTGTGATGCTCCTGTAAGGAAAGGGAGTAAAGAAGATAGAGCTGCACTCAGTGGTGTCCAGTGAAAGGACAGAAGACAAAATATCTGAAATACAGAAAAATCCATTTAACTATTCAGCAGCTTATTCTAACACTGCAACAGGCAAATCCCACTTAGGATGTAAGCATCAGAGACTGATACTCCCTAAGTAGACAAATGGCATTATTCTGCTTAACACCTCTGTCCTTACACGAGTTTAACAGAAACCTTTTAAACATAGCCATTGGGACACTCCCATTATTATTATTGTTATTATTATTACTATTCAGAAATGGTCTTAAAATCTTCATAGTACCATCTATTTCAGAAATATATGGCAAATATATCCATATATTTCTCAGTTTCTAGACCACCTGCCATTAAAAGATGTAGGTGTTTTAGGAGACCATTCAGCCTGTTTTTGATTTGTGGTCTTACCTCATAGTGGTAGTACAGAAATTAAAAATGCGTTCATCATTGCATTTTGTTCTGCTTCCACCCAACACATATTTTGCAGCTCCCTGTTTCAAGATAATGTTGAGCTTTAAGGTCTAATTCTTCTCTTTATCAGTACAGTTACTAATACCCACAAGATGCTCTAATTTATCAGCTAGGTAACCACATTTGCAAGCACAGAGTCCTGTCCCAAAAATATATTCCAGATGAGTATGTCTTCAGACTTTCTGCCCCCATCATGGCAGATTTAAAATTGAGATTAATTCTGTTAATTTACCTTTTCATATTTCTTGAGACTATTAAATCTGACAATTAACCCATCGCTTAGAGGGGTGCTTCTCCCTGCCTGGCTGAATTAGGCCGTTGCGTGAGAAGACTCTACAACAGAAACTCGCGTCCTCTGCAAAACGGACAGCCCCGAGGTTTAAGAGATTATACTGGATGAGTCATTACACAAGATTTACTTCTGGCCGACTGTTTCCATAAATAATAATGCTTCTTCCAGACAAAACTACCCAGAAACTGGCACCTAACCTCGATTTCCTAACCTCCTGACAACGACGGCCTTCAGCAAGCAATGCCACCAGGTTTACCCGCAGAGGGCTGGTAAACACCAGGATTTATAAACAGCAATGAGAGGGAGCTGTAATGAGATCAGTGTCGAGGATTGCAGCAAACGGCCTATAAAGCAATTTTAAAATGGGATTTCCTACAACAAAAGCCAGCTCTCAATAACCTCTTCCAATAGTGATGGGGGGGTG
>VWZY01001554.1:356330-373144 GCA_013399075.1 Chloroceryle aenea | reverse complement strand
TTTTTTTTAAATCTTGACCTTACTGCATTCCAGGGACTCTTAGCAATGGATTAAGGGCATGTTTAGCTGTGACCAATCTGTTATAGCTGAACTCCTGTGTTGTCTGCAGTCTCCTGACTAGTGTGAATTGATGCTTGACACTGCAAATATCTCTCTCTGCAATTCGCATTTACTCCGTGATGTTTATTACCACACTAGGAATGTTTCTGACTTATACTTTAAGAAAGAGGATCTTTTTTTTTGTGATCACCTTCCCATTTTCCTAAAAAAAGTTTCTGAATTTTTGTTGGCTTAAATTACAGGAAGAAAAACTATGGGCTTGTTTAGGTTTTTTGTTTGTTTGTTTGTTTTGGGTTTGTTTGGTGAGGTGTTTTGCAATGGTGATTTTATTTTTCAGCTCATTTCAACTGACTTGCATGTTAGAACACAAATTCTGGCCCACTTTGCTTCCACCATTCTTATAAGAAGGACTCTACAATTCTGATTAACTAAGAAATTCCTATAAATTTTGCAGAGAACTTATGGATTTAGGTCATATAATTATGTGTTTGAAGAGAGATAGTGCATGCTGGGATAGTTTCCTAACCTCAAGACGTTCATCTCTCTAGGGGGGTGCACACAACCATGGCACAGATCCATGCACTTTGTGAGCTTGGGAGGAAACTGATGGGGTCCCCTTACGTGTTGCTGCTGTAGGTACATTTTTTCCCATGAAATAGAAGCTGGATTCCTGCGCAGTCAGTGTATGCTTCTGAGGAAATGAAGTCCCTTGAATCCCCTTGATTTTCACTTATAAACACTTAAGAGCATTCAGAAGATGCCATTTGCCTTACAGAACCAGGTATCCCCAAATCTTAGAACAGTGCTGATGACCAGCCTTACTTTCAGCAGAGTTTAGGGAAGAGGCAGCCCTGGGATCAGGCTCACAATTTCTTGTGGAATGAACTGAAACACATTGTACTCTATGGCTTAATACAGCTGGCATTGGAAAGAGGCTAGCAATTACTAAAATTCAAATGCAACTGGTTGTCCAGTCCTTACAATGATGAAAATATGTATTTACCCCAGTGTCCTATAAGTAAGTGTTGTCAATGTGACAAATAACTGCTACCACTCTGAAAAGAGGAATCTAAACTCTTCATCAAAGGAAAATTTGCCCTCACTTTGAAGGATTTGGGGAATAAGAGACAATGGGCCCCTTACTTATTTGTGTGTGTCAGGTAATGGTTATCAAATAAGTAAACCCTCAGTGGAATCAGTCTGAAAATGCCCAATGTGCTTACTGGTAGTTAGTAGCAGAATAAACAACAAATACATGAAAAAGAGCTTTGATGTTTACCTTCACCCCTGTATTTGCATTTCTCTTAGTGAAAAATTGACATTTGAGTATGAAAATACTAACAATTCTTTTCACAAGATTGTCACGTGTTTTCATGACTTCATCGTGGTTTCCACCTATCCTCGTAGATGCAGATCTTGAGAATGAAGAAGACCAGAAATGCTTGTATTCCCAGATTTCAGACCGTCTCCAACAACTCCGGGGTAATTAATCCACGCGGTGAAAGCGCCGGAGCCCCGTGGTGCGGCTGCCGCGCTCAGGCCGCTCCCCCTTCACTGGAACACCAGTGCCATCTAGCGGCTGGCTCCGAGCCTTCTCCAAGCTATACGGCTAACTGACTGACTGACTAAAATTCCTATCTGCGTCCACCGAATTATTTGCGGGAACTACTTCCCGGACTATGAAAAGCTGCCACAGCACTTTCTCACCCCGACCTGGCCACAACGGCTCTCCCAAAACTGCAGACACCATGTGAAATTTCACACCACGTGCTGCATTTTTAAGGCCGATAACGTCAAAGAAACTCGTAACTCATCTGGAAGATGAGAAAATACACAGAAAGTTTAAGACGGGCCATTCCCTCAATCATAATCAAGTTGTACAACCTCCTCATGATCAATATTTGTCCTACTGAAGAATAGCTTAACCGCTACAAAAAGAAGAGAAAAATGAATTGAGGACTTTGAGCTCACAGCTAAAACCAAACATTTCTCACTGAGAAGCTTTCTAAATCTTCTACAAAAGCTATAGGAGCTCTGAAGGAATGGAGGTAGGGAAAGAAGAAAGGGGAGAGGGGACAGACCAGCTAATGGTAAGAGGGATGTCTGCTTCACTTAGAATTACCTTACTGATATTTCCAAGTACTTTTGTCTCTGACAGCCCTGGGCAATGACTCCAGTGCGATGCTATGATAAGCAGAGATAGAGGGGCTATATCAGGTTGAATGGCTTGCACTAAAGCCCTTCTTTTCTCTTTTACTGTGAATAAAAGTTAGAAACAGAGCCCATGTAATTAATCTTTGCTATTCTATCTGAGAATCTTTTAACCTTCTTTCTAAGTTATGCTGTGTAAATAACATCCTTACCCTTCCATGTGGGTGTTCTTGCTGTTAAAACAGAAGCAGTGCCTGGGAGGCTTAGCCACACACTAGGGCATAGGAGGTATCCTTCCAGCAATGAAAGGCTGACCTACACCAGAGTCCATGTAAGAGGTTTGTCTCCAGAGCCCATCTTCCCAAGGGCTCCTCTTGCTTATTGCACTGCAGCTGACACCATCCAAGATCTACCCATGGTATTGAGCCTGGGCATAATGCCCTTTGTTTGGTATCCCCCTCAAGGGACCATCTTGCTAGAGTCATACTACGGAAGGCAAGAATCAGAGACAGATAAATAAAAGTATGTGGAGGGAGGAAAATAAAGTAGTGGGGCAAACCCTTCAAGATGCCAACGATACTGGCTCAAAGTTTTCTGATCGATTAGGTTCTCTGTACAAATATTGCTTTGACTGAAATTAGTTACTGAGGGTGAATAATTTTCATGTAAGTTTGACTGCAAAATAATAATAAAACCCTGTACATCACATATTTCTAAAAGCTGCAGCACTGAAAAGGAAACTGTGATGATGATACTATCTTTTTCTTTTTTTTTTTTTTAATTGGAATTTGTTAGATAATACTGACTTTACATTTTCAATTGATATGAAAGAAACATCTCAGAACAACATATTTCTCCATGACGTAGGAAACCTTAGTTTCAGCTGGGTTTTGCTGAAAAAAATAGTGAGGATAACAGCTATTTTGGTTTGCTTTGTTGTGTTTCTATAGGAAGCAGCTCCATTTGAACAGTCAGACCATCCTTTCAAAAGCAAGCTGAAAACACCAACTGAGATTCAAAAGCATTTGCAAAAGCCACATATGTCCAGGAAAAGGAAACATGGTCTTAACATACAGATCTAACAGAGCTCTTTGAAGAGATTCAAAAACCGCTGTTTGATTTTGAACTCTGAAAGTTTAATAGGATCTTTTTAGATGCCCAGTCCAGTAATGATCTTTAACCTAATTCATGGCTGACAGAGAATAACAATTCTCAAGCTTTACTGTTCATATACTATCCCCAATAAATTGTTGTGAAGAAGAACAGTGGAACATTAAACTCATCCATCATTATTAGCTCTTGTACAACAACTTGCAAACTGCTGAAATGGAATCACTCTGAGCCTTCCCAGCATGATTTAGATGCTCAGAGCAAGTTCCTCTTGTTATGTGATCCTAGATAAGAAACTAACAGGGAAAGTACTGGAAAGTACTGCTGCTTTCAAACAACCAGCATCAGTATCTTTCTACAGCAGTTAAATATGCAGCAGTGGAGCTGTCTCTGAGATTCTTTGATCATGAGCAAGTTGTACTCCAGGTCCTCTGCAACGCTGACTCTTAGTTAGATTTAAATCCTTGTATTTCTCCTGCCACTGCCCCCAGCTCTTCAAGATGCATTTATTAATAGCAGCTTCACCAAATTCTGTAATGAAAGTGTGAGGACAATATTTTAAAATTTCTTGACAAGTGTACGAGTAGTAAATGGTATTATTTTTAGACGAGATAAAAGAGGAGGAAAAAGTGATCAGACAAGATGAGCCCTGGGCAAAAGAGGAATTAGAGTTGAAGTAATGTAGTCCAGTTCTGTACAGACTGTACCTCATTGCTCCATTTTAAGATGGATCTTTCAGAGAAGGCTAGACAGGAGTCAGCACTCTGGTGAGTGGTACTGCAATTGCTGTTATTAAAAGTGAAACACATTACACTTGGAAGCAAGTTTTGGGTGATTACTATTCATTTTTTACAAAGAGAATTTAGGATTCTAGGATGACTTCATTTTTGCATAAGGTCACCTTAAATAATAGAGATCAATCCGAAATTCTTGTTTTCATTTTGACCCATTGCTTGTCCTGTCAGCCACAGAGAGGGAGAACTTTGCTTTCTTCAATATGCTTTTCTGGATTTGACTCTGCATGTGTCTGAGCCCTCCTCTCAGCTTTCTTTCCTTCAGGCTATCTAACCTCTGTTCCTGCAGCCCTTCTAGTCTGTTTTCATGCTCCTGAGTCATTTCTTACTGTTTTCACCAAGACTGTTTTCAAACAGGTCACATTCTGCTTATAAACCCCAAAAGAGTATTCTGATATGTAGCAGAGAAGGGTACTTCCTATGTTTCAGACTAGATTGTTTATACACCTTGACATGTTGTTGATGCAGCAGGACATTGGTAACTCAGATTCATCCTGTGTTGCACCATCATACCACATTCCCTTTGCCCGTAGTGTTACCCATCCACTCCTGTCTCTCCCCGCTCTGCTGAGATCACATTGAATTCTAACCCTGTCCTCCAATTTTTTTTTAAGAACTGCAAATTGTGTGCTGTCTGCAACACAAGGATTTATTAAACAGAACAGGAGACGTGATGTACTTCTTACATTTTGATACTAAATTGCTGAGAGGTACTTGAATATTTTTACTGTTTCATATCCACCCATTGAAGTTATATAAAGACAAAAGTTTCCTTTGCTTGTTTAGAAAAATGTAATGAAACCCTTCCACTGATGTTTGCTACAGCCAAGAGATATCACATCTGCTGCTATCTTATCCATAGGACTTAGTGTTCTACCATTAAAACAAAGCAAATTGTATTATTAAGCAATTTTTTTTTGAAACAATAATCCAAATACAATTTATTAAGACTCAAATGGGGGGAAGTAAGGTACATTTAGTAAGTTATATCAAAGCTTTTAGTGCAGTAGCCAACTCTTGCAATCATGTAAATATAACAGCAGACACAATAAATATATTGCACAGTGACAGTTCTCACATCACATCTCATTACACTTTTTACTCTGCATGATAAGGAAATGAATATTTATTTCTACCTGTATTCCCAGCCCGAGCCCATCTCCAGAATTTAGCAAGTGCACTTTCTGGTTGCTTGCACTATACTTACAATTTACTGAGTATTTATTCTTAATAAGAATTCATTTTCAAGAAGTGTTTCAAAGCCTAAACTGATTCAGCTCAATTAATTTATTGATGGAGACTATAAGGACCTTAATCAATCAGGCAGACAGTTGCTCATTAGAAATTCAAAAGGTGCTGGGAGCCTTCTGCAGCAGCTGCAGCAGCATGATGGGGCAAGTTCAGTCAGGTTTTAACATCCTGCTTACTTGCTTCTATAAAGGAACCATCAGAAAATGGTTTATCTTAACAGGACCTTGTAAAAACTACTGTTGAAAGAATTTAAAAATGTTACCCACTGTTTGTTTGTTTTGTTTCTTTATCCTATTACTACTAATATGCTCATCTAGTAATAGTAACATTAATATATTTTCTTTGACACATTTTCTTGTGTTTGCTCTCTGACTTGTTTGTACAACACATGAAAAGCCATTCCAAGCAAAATTAGAGACTGGCTAAACAGACAAACTTTAGATGTTGCAGCTGCCTTTGAAGTTTACATTTTAGCACGTGAATGTGCTTTCTGTGGCTAATGATACAGAGAAGTAGAGCTGTGCTCCTTATGGTTGGCTTTTTGGATCATCTGTTTACTTCACACTTCTATGCAATCCAGTCCTTGGGTTAATTGCACTAGTTCTTTTGATTTTCCCCAATTTTGGCTCAGTCACTGACCTGAAATATGTATCCAGAACAGTACAGGAATACTGTGTCAATGCATATGCTCTCCAAGATTTTCACTGTATTGTGCACTTTTTCCTCTATTAATTTAGGTATATGCACAGTGCTCAGATATATATACAGACTCATCTATTGTTTTCTAAGGTTGAGTACTTGCCTCATCTGAGGATACTATACTGTTATTTGCTACTTCTCGATAATTTCTGGTATTTGGAATACTCTTCATTAGCAGTCTAAGTTCAAATCAATGATTTTAAAACATACACAGACAAAAAGGGTCTTGGCTGAGGTGGAAGCAACTTCTGAGGAGCACAGTGCCTACTCACTACTAGCTGAAATATGTGCCTGTTTCCTAATTTGATAAGTAGGTCTGTAAGGCCAAAGCCCACAGGAAGATCAAGCTACATAAGCTGTACAATCATCCATAGGTCAAAGAAAACATTTTATGGATGCTTCTGGGTCCTTCTTACGGTTTTCTTCTTTCGCTTTGCACAACAGAAGAAACATGAAGCACAAGAATTTGACATAAAAAAGTCTTTCTAGTAGTTTTTACCTATGCTTAACATTTTCATGCAGAACTGAAGAGCTGAGCATGGGTTTTACATTGAAATGGTGAACCGAGACTTTGACCAAGGGCAAACATACAACACAACTGAAATTTCTGTTATCACAGCATGCATCTGTAACAGAAGACATAAAAAGAAGAGATTATGATGAAGAAAAGTAGTAGAACACAAGTTTTAATATATCCAGCTAGTTATGCATATGACACTTTCAGAATTGCAGATGGCTTGGAATACATTTTGTTTAACATGAAAAAGAAGCTATTGTCCTAATGCAAAATAAAAATCCAGAACCTGTAAACTGGAGTTCCTGGTCCCTGTACTGCCATAAACATCTTCATAGGGGGCCAGGGAATGATAATCTGCTTTTAATCTGAGGCAGTAACACAAAAAATATGGCTATTCAGAGGGAGAGTAATTAATGAGCTCCAGTAAAGGATAGATACAAGGGTTTAATATAGAGTAATGACAAAGCAGTCTCTGATTAGATATCGGATAGTGATTCTCCAATAGCTCTATCATATACCACAACATCCAGACCAGCACAGGGACAGAGAGAGGTACACACACATGGTTCTAGTTCTAAGAAGTAGTGACCATAGACTAAAGGAATTGTTTGCTGTAGCTAAGCAAAGAGCTCTTGGTGTCCAGCATGGCCTCATCCAGATGCCCACAGAAGGTCCTTTCATGGAACTGGATACAGATGCTTGTGAAGTTTGGAGAAAGACAAACTGAAGAAGCTGTGCCCAGAGGTGTTTTGTGGGGTGCATTTGGTGGAAACCCTTTGGAGTATTGTTTTAAGCACCAATGATTGATGCTGGAATCCAGGCACATAAATTTGACAACAGACAAATGCAATTTTCAGGGTTTTAGTTACCATAGGAAAATATGGCCTTAAAAAGCAAACAGAGCATTTGGTTTGAAACTGGTTTTCAGTTTCACAATTTTCTACACATTGGTTTTCCTCTTGTGCTTGAAAATCAATCTCTAATATGTTAAACCCCAGTAATTTCTAGTCTTTTTCTCTCTGCAGAATTACAGGCTTGTGAGTGGGAAAGATTTCAATGACACCAATTTAAAGACTTCTGCAAAAAAGCAATTAAGTAGGTGAAAAGATTTTTTTTTTTTAAGGAATCAAACGAATTCCTTCTGAGCAATTAAAAAAGTAAGTTTGATCTGCCTAGACAGGATCATTTCAATTTAATTACAGATCAGCTATATTGATTTCATGAATCCTAGAGTCCAAGAGGTTATTTAAGGATTATACCATCCAGTGAGTAAATTAAACAGTAAACCAGAAATCTCTGTGTTTTTCTAGTTTATAGAAATTGCTGTATGGATGATTCTGTGCTTCTTCCTAAAGGAGAAAGCAGAATACACAACCCTGTTCATAGCAGCAGCACAAACTTTGCTTATCTCTGTTTTCTCCTTAAGCATGGTCTGATAAACCATTGCAGAATGGGCTACTGAATGTTGAAAAAAGCCAATAATATTTACATGGAATTTCAATCTTTGCATTGGAGCCCTATCTCTAAGAAGATAAAATGCAGATAAAGACCGAATGCCTAATCCCATGTTATTGCTATAAAACTGGCAATACTGTCATCACCGAAATCCCCCTCAAAGGGAGGCACAAAGTCAAGCAACAAGCAATCTCCTAAAAGGTATTTTTTCACCTTGTCATTGAAACTAGCATCAGCTTTCATCATCCAGACCTGCTCAGATTCTGCTCAAGAACCCACTTGTGTCAGACAGAATCTTCAAGATCCCCATGTGAGTACATCTATAAAGATTCAAAGCTTAAGAAAAAAAAAATCCAAACACCTAGACACACCTTTAGCGAAGTTCTTGACTGAAAAAGTTGTTTCATGTGTCATGTTTAATGCAACTGATCAATAGAGGGCAGCAAATTCCTTGTAAAATGCAAAAGTGCAATAGCTGTAAGAAATTAGATTAAAAACATGTATAACAAAAATTATATTACCTAAATTCATAAAGCAAGTAGGGAAATACATGATTTACAAAGTATACACTGTTAAGTCGGCAAGTTCTGGTACATCAGCAGTCTTTAGCTGATAAACTATAAAGGCTGAGATTCAACAGAGCACTTCCCAACATGCTAAATTTCTGCTTAATGAAATTTCATCTTGATAAAATGTCTGCTTTGCTTTAAATATAGATTCCTGCAACTGTGACAGAGTGAAAGTATGGAAGGAGTTTTGGGAGGTTTTGTTCACTTTTAAAAAATAATGAACTTTTTACATAATATTTTTGGTCTCAAATGTGAAGCCTACCCCTGTCCAATACCCACAGCTTCCAGCCCCAACACCAGTCCCCATCTCCAGCTCAGACACAGCCAGTTGCCTAAATGGCAATTCCTCTATGCTTCTGATCTAAGGTTGCCTCTCTTCAAGCTCTTATGTTGGGTGGAGTGGAACATTTTGCACAAGAGTGCCATAAACAACAGGATAAATAACCTTTGGTTTCACGTGGAATTCCCAGGGTTGGATTCTCAGTGTCTGATGTAGTGCAAATTGAAGATTTCCTTGTGGCTGGAAAAACCTGAATACAGTTTCTTTGATGTATACTAGGGAAGTAGTTCCTGCTACATTCTTTCACTCAGTAGAAATTATAACAGTTTGGTTAGTTTGTTTGTTGTGGATTTATTTATGTTTTTTTCCTTCTATCCAACTGTCTACCTACTTCAACAAAATCTGGATAAAATGAAAACCTTTGACTACTTTAGCACTCAGTCAAAATCTGCTGGTATTAGATGGCACATTTAAACACTTATAACTTCCCAAACCCATTTTCTAGGGGGCGGGAGATAGAACTGACAGACTGCAGATAGTAAAAGCTTATTTTTCTTCAAAAGAAAGGTTAAGACCTATGAAGAGTCAGAATGTTTTCTTTCCCTCAGTAGGAAATAAGTTTAAGAGGAATTAAATAACTACATATGAAGGTTTCAGGAACAAAATCAACATCCTTGGGAAACTACTTTTCTAGTTTTGTCCTACGTGAGATGGTAGAAATAGTCTGATGAAAACAAACCAATAAAAACCTTCAAATGAGGTAAGTTTACTTCTTTACTGAATTGTACTAATTTGGAACATCACCGCATTAATAATTCAATATTTATCTGTTGTCCCTTTTCTCTCCATGTCTTGATAAAAGTGAAGTCTGATCTCATCATAGGTCAGAAAAAGTGCTCTGTTAGCATAAAAGGCTTGAATTTGCTCATCAGAACAGAAGAAAATGCATAGTATAGAAAGTCTTAAGAGACTCACTTAAATACTTGGATAGAAGCAAAAATATATATAAGTAAAAATATAATGGTGGAGACTATACTGTTTATTTTAAAAGAAGAATAATATATATAAGAATAATACTTAAGTCAATTATTTATAAACCGCCCTTCTTCTCACCAAAACATTAGGCATCTATAAGACAGTCTGTGAAAGAGAAGATTTTGGATTTATTTAGGCACCTTAACATCATGAAAAGCTTAGCCTTGAAGGCGTGTGCTTACTCATTCCTATAGTTTAAGCATTATCTTTTTATTAGATTTTTTTATGACAATGACAGAGAATTAAAAAGCAGAACACTGAAAAAAATAATAGATCTTTATGTATTGAAACAGCAGCTTAGGAGGAGTAAAATGAGCAACAAATCTAAGTACTTCTTTCTACTGCATGTTTGGGGTTTTTTCCTCTTCCTTCATGAAAGCATTTTAATGACTTGTATTTATCTATTCAGGTACACCTTCCTGACAAAAATCTTAGGAAGGCCCACATCACTTATATAGCAGTATTCCTTATTTCCTCCCATTCTCCTGCACAAAACCCAAATCAGGCACATGGCTTGATTCTATCCCTACCAATACCACTAACATACCATAGAGCATTGCTTCAATGCACCAGTTGTTTAACAGTGGCTTTAACAATCCTTTGCTAAAGCTAGTGATGTTGAAAACGGTGAAGATATTCTGACAGGATATCCCCAAGGAAATATATTGCAAATGTAAGTTTATTATTCTCTGTTCAGTTCACTACAGGCATAGAGAATGGTCTCATTCTTACTTTATTCTAAAAGTAAGTTTATATGACAGATTCCAAACTCACTCCCTCTAAGAATTTTGCTATCTTTTTTGAATCAAGAGACAAGAAAATGCAGCAGACTTCTTAGCAGGCTCTATCCCCATTCATATCCCCAGACACCTCTGTCTCTGCCCTTTCCTAGCTCTGTGCTGTTAAAGGAGAGGGATACATCCCTCAGCCTACCCAGAGAATCTTCTTGACCTTTCTTCAGCCTAATTAACACACAAGAAAACAGTGTACAATTTAGACAACTTAAGCAGCAACCCATAAGGATAAACCTGGTAAAACAATGCAGAAACAATAAGAAATATACCTGAACCCCAAGTTTTCAAACAGTTGATAAGAATAGAAAGCAAATTAAATGAAACAAATAAAAAAACCCAAGAGCTAAATAACACATGGAGAAAGAAGGAAGCAAACATTTGAGAAGTACATTAACTTGATGTGTTTGGGTGAGGCCGCACAGCAACAGACTCTCAGCTTTGCCACTGAGCTCTCTGAAGAACAGAATCATGGCAATCATGTAACTCCCAAATCCAGCAATAGGTAATAGCTGTTAGTGATGCTCCTTTACCCAAGGGAGAGCCAAGATCAGAGATCTTTTGAAAGGCAATGCATTTAATTAATGCTACATACTATAAACGCACAAAGAAATTCCTCTAGCTGTAGCATTGCTGAAGGAGGAGCATTTGTAAACTAATCATGAGAGATTTCCTCGTAGAGGGTGCTTCTAAGCTGAAGAATAGGAGGGTCAGGTTCCAGCAGGTGATGGAAAGTCGTAGTTGAACCAGCTGTAACAGTCAAGTGCAGCAACACCAAACAAAAGCCAGTCTCTTAAACTAAAGGGAGATGAGCATAAAGTGTTCGCTTCTGAGTAGAAAAGCAGAAGTGAATAGCTGTCTGAGTAAGTTTATGTTTTAGTTTAGCTTTATTGAGGTAAGGATACTCTATACAGCAATTATTTTATTATGGAATTTGATCTAAGGTACCTGACTTTTATGGAGTAAAATCATATAAAGAAGCTGGGAAACTTTCTAATGAGGTTTTAGTACTTTAACTTAGAACAGACAAAGCTTTTATCAGGCTATCTGTAAAAAAAAAATAAATATTAATTTTCTTTCATTATTTTGAGAGTGAATTTAGATCATCAAGGAAACTTGGTCTCAGAAGTGTTTTATTTCAATGATATAGGGATTGATGAATGTGTTGGTATATGATGGGGAAGATAAAGTGGTAAACCATTGAGGTGCCTGTGCTTGATGCTTGTATTTCTGCATTTAACTCTTTTTAATGCCTAGTAGCTTTTATTTCCCGGGGACAACAGGGGATGCAGCAAGGCTGAAATAAGTTAAATAAAATCATGATCCCATTGTAAGAGGAACTTTGAGTATGATTTAAGAAAGATTTTTTTTTTCTTTGAATATTAATGTTTGAGTTTTATCATGTCAACTATTTCATGTTTTTAATCACATCTCTCAGCTGCTTAAGTGATCATTCTCTAGGGAACTGAAGTTTTAGAAAAGAAACTTAAAAATTATACCTAATATATTCAGCATAAAATCTGCTAACCTGATTAGCTCTTTTGACTGTGATGACTCACATCTCACTTGATAGAGAGCATAGCTCTTTGGGTCCTGGTTGCTGAGGCAGTTCCCATATAATTCCTGGTGTCTCTACCCTATCTAAGGAACTGTGTGTTAAATGTGCATCTGTCTATACTGGAGATCAGGGAGTAAATTCCTGCTATTCCTTTCTCCTCTCTTGTGTATGCATAAAGACCTACTTGGATTATGGTGCTGTGGAGAAAGGACAGGTGCACAGCCTATTTATTTGGAAAATTAAATTATATAGAAGCTTTACTAATGAAAGAGTGAAAAATCATATTTAAGGCATCTGTAAGAGAAGAGGGGAATTCTGATGTGAATATGAGAGGATCATGCATCCACCAGTTCTTATGGTGATGTGGAAAACCTGAAGATTTGCTAGCAGAAAGGCTAACAAATATCTTAACTGGATGACTGTTGTATGCTTTGTCAGTGATGTAGTTATTTTTGGCACTGTATGTCTGTATATATAAGATACTGAATTACAACTGCCTCTAGTTCCGGACATCTTAGAGGGTGCTTGACCATAGACATGGTTGGTAGTTTATGGTGCAGGTGTTTTGTATGTGTATTTTGAAGAACCCCCTGTATTTCCCTTTAAATCTGTGTATAGACTTGCATGACTTTGAGTAATTTAGCCCATTACAACTGCAGGTTGTTGCCCTTTGTTACTTAGGCTCTCAAGGATAAAGAACAAGAAGTTAAGATCAGAGGAACAGAATGTACTTCAACTCTCCTTCCTCTCTGTCAGTAAATGTAGAACAAATGATTAGTTACACTATGCTGTAGTTTAGTTGAGACCTTATGTTCAGTGCCAAAGTACTTTGTCTTTATTTAGACCTTGAGCATATAAGCACTTGAGCGTGTATCTAGAATTACTCACATGAGTAAAGCTATTGACTTCAGAGTTATTGACTACTGTATGAGTAAAGTTTAGCTTTCATAAGATTAAAGGTCTGAAGCTGTTGTTTCTTGACTATGCAAGAAAAGAAGACTAAGAAAGCTCTTTGTACTGTTAGATTTTTCTTACAAACTAAGATTGACAACAGATATAGTTTTCAGTATTGTTCTGGAGATGTCAGGAACAGAAGATACTGTCACCTTCTGGAGATCTGGCTCAGTGTGTTTAAGTTAATGTATACAGTATGAAAGATTTTTTTTTTTGGCTTAACTGTTGTGAAGGTTTCTCTCTGCAGGCCTGGCGTAATGGAGATTCATGCAAACAAAATCAAAAAAAGCAGAAAGGACTTTCCATTCACTGTTTCCTGCCCCTCAGTGACCGTGACTTCTGCGAATACACTGCGGTGCTTCTTGGAACCTCTGCAGAAGCAACAAGTATGTGAATGTCTCCTGTGCATCTGAAGGAACATGGAATCATGTCTGACATGACTAACCTGGGTGCTGCTGAAAGCAGCTCCAGCATGGGACTTCAGTGCTGTCAAGAACAATGTGTCACAAGCCCTGGGGGGCGGACCCACAGCCTTAATACCCTCTATAAAAAGCCTACCTTTTAAAGAGTAAATCCTGGCTTTATGTGCTGAAAGGTATCTGAAGTATTCAGCTCTGTGTGACTAATAGATTCCATTCCTACCAAGAGCCACAGCCAAGATGATGGAGATTTCTCTTTTGAGATCTTCTTTGTGCTTCTAAGCTGAAGAATAGGAGGGTCAGGTTCCAGCAGGTGATGGAAAGTCGTAGTTGAACCAGCTGTAACAGTCAAGTGCAGCAACACCAAACAAAAGCCAGTCTCTTAAACTAAAGGGAGATGAGCATAAAGTGTTCTCTTCTGAGTAAAAAAGCAAGCTCAAAAAGTAAGTGCCTGTAGTGGTGCCTCATGGGAGGAACATCACTATAGTTTGACAGTTTTTTGCCAAACGCTCTGGAATTCAAGAGGGCAATGCTCCTGTGTGTCTAGCACAATTTGTTGTTGTTGTTGTTGTTGTTGTTTGTTTGCTTGGGTTGTTTGTTGGTTGGTTTATTTTTACTCCTAGAGACAGCAAAGGACATGGATCTAAGTGGTTCCTTCCGACATGAAGATGAAGCTGTTTTGGGAGATTATTTCCCCAGTTTGAAGATGTCTCAATATCCTGCAAGCATGGCTGTTGGAGAAACAGGCAGAGCTCTGACTCTGGGATGCCATATTTTCTTTTCTGTCTGCTGTCCACTGAAACTAGGTGTCTGCTACAGCTGGTCTGGAGTTGCATGTGGTAATGGCTTACTTGAATTTTGGGGGAAGCTCTAGTGCTTGCTCCTTATAATGTCTGACACCTTGAAAGCTGTCCTACTTCTATTTCAGTCCTCATCTAACCCTTTTTAGCTCCTTATAGAATTATTCTGGATATTCTCATATTCTTCTCTCTGAACACTGCTCAAATAGATGCATTGCATGAAACCTATATACCATGTACAGGCACTGTCACTAGTTCTTCTAGGATCTGCAGGAGACTCTGAATATCTTGTTTTCTGAATAATATTTCCTCCTCCTAACCTCCCAGCAGCTATGCATGCATCTTTTTACATCAAGGTAAGATTTCCACTAGAGAGCAGGGAGGGGGTGGGGGTGGAAATAAAATATATATCCCTTCTTAAGGAAGCCAGATATATCACTGAGGTTACCCGTGTGTTTCAGCACAGTAGGGTTGAGATGATTATGCTGATCAGCACAACAACCTAATTCAAAGTTGCATTATTGTTAATATTATGTACTATCATTATCTTATTTGTTCTTAACAGGGCCAAAGCCTTGTGAAAGGGAAGCAGTATCTGCAAGAATCCAGATCTAAGAATCTCAGCTAATATAAATACAGTCAGACTCTCTTGTTATTTCACTCTAAGCAGAGAGCTCGGAATAGACAGAGGTGTGAATTAGCAGCAGCTGATGAAAGTGAAATGCAGCCCAAAAGAAGCTGCTCAATTCATTTAAGGAACAGAACATGCTCTGTATATTTCCCAGGACTAATTGCTGCTGACTTTTTCTAAAAAAGCTGGTTTTCACTCCACTGGATCTACTGCAGAGCAACATCATAACCCTGACTCTCTTGTGCATACTGTTGATGATATTATCACTGTGTGATGCCTTGGTGCTCATCACTTTCATTGTGTAGTACAGCTAAAGCTGGAAACCCAGGAGGGTCTTGTGATGACCCAGTCAGCTTTCGAGATATATATATATATGTAAAAAAAAAAAAAAGGAGGGAACAGGAGGCTTCACCATTCAAGCTGAAATCTCTGGAAAACTGCTTTCAGTGACTAACCTGATCCCAAAGACTCCACAGTCCACATAAGTGTTAATACATGGTCTCATAGGAGGCAATGTAGTCCTGTATCCAGGGAATTTTCTGAAGGGGAAGAATGGAAAAGTCAAGTGACTAACTGGATAAACAACAAATAGTGCAAAGGGATCTTGGTGAAAAGAGCTCGGTCTTCAGTATATATACACATAAGGTATTTTCTAAGAATCCAGGTAATAAATATAATAAAGAAATGTAGCATGTAGTATCTGTGAGTGTTAAAAACAAGACCGATAAGGTATAATTGGACTCTTGTTGTAAATAGTGGATGATGGAGATGTTGCAGACAGGCAGCTTCCCTTTGTTGTTGCCTGGGTGTGACCGCACCAAGGGAAAACCCGATCAGCTCAGCCAGCTCTGACCAGTTGCCTCCAGACCTTGAAGGGGAAGAGGGCGCAAAGACTTGCTGACTGATTGGAAGACAGTGTAAATGCAGGAAATGACTCTATAAGATTCTTAAATGATTCTCACAAATGTATGGGGAGTTCACAGTCTTAAATTCTCTGGCCTTCTTGTGGTTTAATGATGCAGTAAAATTGTTGTCCTTCAGATGAGGAATCAAAGCATATATTGACTTGCCAAAGTACATACAGGCACTCTTGTGGGAAGAAAAGAACTCTGGTCTTCTGTCCACAAGACAGCCTCCTTTCTCTCCCATCTAGCTGTCAACCACTGATTGTTTAGTTTTGCCTGCCTAAGCTGTTGCAGGGACCTGTGCAGAAAGCAAGAAAAGGGACAGTGACCAATATGAGTGGTTTCAGTAATCTTCTGTTTCTCTTCCTAGATTTGGTCGATGAATTTCTCTTATAGAAGAATAAAACTGCAAGAGCATCTTTCTAATGGTAATACTTTCTTCTAAGGGTCTGGACTGAGCTCTGTGACCCGTTAACTTCATCAGGGATGGGGGTGGGAGGAGGGGGGAAGTGGAAGGAAAGTGTATGAACTGCAGAGTCCGTCAGANTAAAAAAAAAAAAAAGTAATTGTAGTCGGCGACTCCCTTCTGAGGGGAACTGAGGGCCCTATATGTTGCCCAGACCCATCCCAGAGAGAAGTATGCTGCCTTCCTGGGGCCAGGGTGAGGGATATTAGTAGGAGACTTCCTGAGTTTTGGTGAACAATTTTGTACTAATATCCAATCTAAAGCTCCCCTTGAGACCATTTCCTCTTATTGCTTGCATGGAAGAGAAGACCAACTTACCACAACCTCCTTTCAGGTATTTGTAGTGAGTGATAGTCTTCTTCTCTTCCC
>VWZY01001554.1:338094-356179 GCA_013399075.1 Chloroceryle aenea | reverse complement strand
TCTTCTCTTCTCTTATAATTTTTTTTTTTCTTCCCCCCCATCCCGGCTAAACAACCCTAGTTCCCTCAGCTGCTCCTCATAACACTACTGCTCTAGACTCATCACTAGCTTTGTTGCCCTGCTTTGGTCCAGCACCAAAATGTCCTTTTGTCCTTTTTGGAATGAAGGTCCCAAAACTGAACTCAGTATTCAAGGTGTGGCCTCACCAGTGTCAAATACAGGGGAAAGATCACTTTCTTTGTCCTGCTGGCCACACTATTTCTGATACAACTCAGGATGCTGTTGTCCCCCTTGGCCACCTAGGCACACTGCTGGCTCATATTCAGCTGGCTGTCAGCCAACACCTCCAGGTTCTTTTCCACCAGGCAGCTTTCTATCCTCTCTTCCCCAAGCCTGTAGCACTTCATGGGGCTGTTGTGGTCTGACGCTTGGCCTTGTTAACTTCATACCATTGGCCTTGGCACATTGATCCAGCCTGTTCAGGTCCTTCTGTAGAGCCTCCCTACCTTCTAACAAATTAACACACCTGCCTAACTTGGTGTCATCTGCAAACTTACTGTTAACTTGATTCCCTCATGTTATTACTATTTTAAAATGATTGTAGGAGGCCTCCTGCTTGAAAGAAAGACCCATTGTGCTTTTCTGAATCAGAAGATTGTGGGAATCATGAAGCTTATCTTTTGTGGGGCAATATCAACCTTTTAGAGTCCTATCCTGTTTAGTTGTGGGAATGAAGGAATGGTGGGCTGTGGGGGTCAATATGCAGGCTGAGATGAAATGAGCAAGTGGCATGACCTGGATGGTGGCTGGAGGAAATGCTGCATGCACAGCAACTGGAAGTCTGGCTGCTGTGAGGCTGCTGGAAAAACTTTTTGCGGTAGTACTACCCCCTGGAGCTGGGAGTATAAAAGCCTGCGTGCTATAAATAGAATCAACAAGGGTATAAAAGTCTGTGTGCTCTTAATAAAGCTGATTCTGGTTTCACCTTCAACCTGGGTCCATGCCTTCATATGCCTCAGTGGGCCAGAGGGGTAACACTGATGAACTGACAGCAGTAAGTCCAGGGCATGAGCAGTCCAGAGGAGGCAGCAACACACACCAGAGGAAGAATACACCTGAGGGAATTGCTGGAACTCAGGGAAGAGATGACATTTCAGAACTGGGAATGGCATCTTGCACAGCTGAGAGACCAGAGCAGCAGGAAAGCTGTTAAAAGCAGAAGACACTATCCCACTCCCAACCTCCTTTACACCATGTTGCCTTCTTAACCTTCTCAGGAGTCTGCCTGGACTAAGTGCAACCCATAGAAAACCATGAGAAATTGACCTTAAGGAAGGAGAAGGATAGGTGTTTATGTTCACAGGATGTCAGGGATTGGAAGAGCCCCTGGAGATCTTCGAGTCCAACCTCCTTGCCAGAGCAGGACCATAGAATCTAGCACAGGTCCCAAAGCATCCAGGTGGGTCTTGAAAATCTCCAGAGAAGGAGACTCCACAACCCCTCTGAGGAGCCCATTCCAGTGCTCTGTGACCCCTTCCATCCTCATGTTGAGATGGAATTTCCCATGCTCTAGCTTACAATGTTAGTGTCACTTTAAATGTCTGTCCTTAGTTTTCTCAACATCTAAACCGGTTACCAGGTACTTTTGTTGTCTGGCAGGAAATTAAGTGAATTTCCCCATCTGTGATAGGCAGGCCATGAGAAATTCATCTGAGGTATCTACTGCTATCCCACTCCTCTTGATATGAGCTTGTTGAGCTGTTTTAGGTATGGTGTGTCAATTCAAATGTGAAAATGTGTATGGAGAACTTGGAAGTCTTTTATCAATTTCTTTCCAAAGAGCAACTAGTCTTTGCAAACTTGTTGCAAAAAATGCAACCTTGCCCCTTCAAAAGGAGGACTTATGTGTACTTTAGTATGGTTTATTTTTGTATCTTTTTTTTTTCTTTTAATTTCTTTCTTGTTTTATTATATCTGAGGCAATAAAGGAACCATTCTTTTAAAAAGAAGAAAAAGCAGACTTTGCTCTTGTAGGATAATCACTTCCTTAAATTTATCAGTTACTCTTTAAACAGATATAGTTACAAAGGAGTGAGGCCTTTTGCTTTCAGTTTTGACCCTTTTCTAAATTTGTTTTTGTTTTTGTTTTGTTTGTTTGTTTGTTTTCATTTTATTTGTATCCATTTTTCTTCATATCACTGCTCTCTGTGCCTGAATCACCATCAAAGGCTTTTGGTTCAGTGTCATCTGAATGTAATGTGACCTTCCAAGCAATGCACTTGTTCTGAATCCTCTAATCCCACATCATTTTGTGTATGGTGGTCTTCCTCTTCCAACTCCCATGGCCCCATTACTCACACGGCAAGGGTATGTACACTCCTCCCCAAACGCCTCTTTTTTTTTTTTTTTTTTTTTTCTTGTGACATTTGCTGTTGAAAGAAAAGGGTTAATGGTTACAATAGGTGGGCATGTGTAGGTTGTGCCGTCAGACCTTGCACCAAACTAACCATCAAGATAAGAGAATGCTAAATTTCTTCTTTCATGTGCAAAGTTAGGAGTGACAAATGACTAACCATTTACTTTACTATAGTTCTCTCTTTGCCATCAAAAGGTGTGCTAGCTTTGCAAATTATCACATAGCACCACTTTCCACTCAGATTGCAAATGAGTCATTTTGCTTTAATGCCACTGTTGGAACTGAAGTTATACAAATGTCTTGAACATTCTTGGTGGTTTACTTGCCAGGTGTGCTCCTAGCACATAGGTATGCCACTTTTTTCAGCTCATCTCTGGTGTCTCTGAGGAAGGTAGAAGCCAATGACAAAAAGTTCAGCTCCAACACAAATAGTAGGGATTCCTGAAACTAATTTATGTGGTGCAAAGTGTGTAAGTTCATTTCTATTTATCTGACTCATTGCAGGACCTCATTTTTACAGAATGCAGTAGAAACTAAGAGTATGCTCAGAGCATAAAAGGAAGCTGGGCTAGTTAAAGGAAAGAAATCCACAAAGGGATGTTAAATGCATGAAAATATCTGAGTTGGGAAGTTGCTGAGCTGAAAGTAGTAGGAAGCTGGGAGTGCTGGGCAAATCTACTGGTATGCCTAGGTATTTAAGAGTGGCTTCAGGTGAAGAGGAGGGTGTTTAGACTAGATAAGCCTTTGCTCTGACTAGATGAAGTACTTATTTAAACAACAGGTAAAATATTCCAAGTACAGTCTTTACTGTCAGAATAATGTTGCTGTTTCTTGAAAGTTTTAACACAATGGATGACCAGTCATATATTTGTTGAGACTTAGGGGCTTTGGTGGGAGTAGCTGCATCTCTTTCTCTTGATGATGATAGAGAATAATGAGTTCTATCTGCTATTTCTTCTCAAAACTAGGTTGTTCCCTTAAAACAATTAAATTGGCATATCTATTTAGAGAGAAGTCCAGCCACCCTAGCCCCTCTAATCTCTGAGGCTCAGACAGAAACAAGGGGATTCATCTCTTACCAAATTTATCTAACACTGCATGCAACAGATACTTCTTGTGTAAGAGGAGACTGCTCTACAAAACTGTTTAAACTTCTTCATGCTTGGTCAATTATTTTAGTAAAGTCCAAAGAGTTTTGAAAGAAAAGGCTGAATTTGCAGGGGAATTAATAGCCTTTCACAAAATAGATGAAAGTAGTATTGTCTTCCTTTGTTTTTCTGCACTTTAGATTAAGAATGTCACTGAAACTACAAGTGATGATGTTTGATTCTTTCCCTTTTCAAGTTCCTCTGGGAAGAAACCTAAACAATAGGCCTCAAACTAGAGAGCTAATGGCTATGTCAGGATGGTCTACTTGGTATCTTGCTAAAAACACTGTGGCTTGTTGTTTTAGTTTTGTAACTAGAATATAACTTTAGGTCAAAGGAAGTCTCTGAATATTCATTTGGCTGGAAGATTGATGGGGGTAGGGGAAGAACAGATGTAGTACTCAGTGTGCTGTTTCCATAACGATTTATACAGCTGCAAAGACTATTTGGAATACTTAAGAAACTAAGTTTATTCCTCCCATTTCTTTTTTTGGTAATAGCGCATTCAACATCAATCACTAATAGTTTAGACTCACCTATTTTTGGTGAGAAATAATGCCAAACAATTTATTAGCAATTTTTACTCTGTGCTGCCTGTGGCTTACCTTCGAAAACATTTTGATCCCTTTCTATAAAGGGAAGCTGATTGCTAGGTGAGGTGAACAAATTAAATTTGCAGGTTTGATTTCTGTTCCTCAGAACTGCTTTGCCTCATGAGTTATTTAATTTAAAAAGAAATAATAATTAAGCTCTAATGCTCTTGACACTTGATGTCCCTCCATATAAAACAATATTAACTATGCCTCTGTTATTTCCAACTGGCTGTAGAATTTCAAGTATGGAATTTTATAGATAGATTTATATTTTCTGCCTAAGTTTGTGAGTCATCTTTTTTGATATTCACCTGAAGAATTTCCAAATGTAAACAACTGAAAAGAAAAAAATTACACATAATTTTAGATATTCATAATGAGCAAAAACAATTGACTGGGAAAGGTTCTTTTATTTTTACCTTCTGTTTCTTACTAGAATGCTGTGATGTGCTTTCTTTCTTATCTCTCCTAATGTTACATAACAGCAAATCATTATGCACCCCTTATGTCTTTCAGGTTTCTGATCATTCAGCACCCTGTGGATTCTGCCCCACTGCCATTCACATATATTAAATGAGGCCGTAATAGATCTCCAGTTTTGCACTGGGAAGAACTTAGATGAACAAAATGATTGTGTTTATGTATGCCATTGTGGTGCTCCTCTTAGATAATGTCATCACACTGACCTTTAGACCTTCAAAGTTTCTCCTCAAGAATTGCTCTTAGGCAGCTGTTTCCAACGCTTAAACTCATAATGAGGTTCTTGACTAGAAATAAGTCTTGTAAGTCCGTGATTAGACTGCGTGCAAGGGCAAATTGTTCTTTAATTTTCCTACTGTTTCTTGTGGTATGAAACCACATACCTATCCAAGCATGAGTTTGTGCATTATTACCAGAGTTCTTGAGTTCTGTTATTGGGATTTAGTTATTGTACTTGATGCTGGTTTAAGATTGGAACTTGACTTTTAAGTTCAGAATGAGTTTGCAAGGATTTGAGTAGAGCCAGTTAATTAAAGAGAATACTTACTCATGAATATTTTCATGTGCCTGAAATGTTGTTCGGGGGCATTATGATTCACTAGAGTATTAATTATTGATGATCCTATAGGCAAGTATTTGGTATGTAATAAAAAATTATGCATGGAACTCTTTAAAAAAAAAATTATGTTGAAGGGGGGTTGCTATACACTTATTAATCAACTACTAATGCAAATTGGTTTGATAACAGTGTTCAAAGAGCTGGAATATCATGCAAATTAAAACTAGTCAAAACAATCTGGTGAATATTTACCAAGTAACTGCATCTGCAGAGCTATTAACACCATTCTCAATTTATCAGATTCAAGAGAAGCTGTATTTTAAAGAAAAATCAATTTGAGAACAAATAGTAGAAGTTGATGTAGATAGTAACTTTAAAACAATATTGTTGGGATCTCCATTGCTTAAGGCATTATCATCTCTGGTTTCCAGGTGGCATTTTGCAGCTTCTATACAAATTGCAAAAGACTGCCCAGAGAATTTGTGGAGTTTCCTTCTCTGAAGACTTTCAAAATCTGCCTGGACACATTCCTGTATGACCTGCTCTAGGTGATCCTTCTCTGGCAGGTGGGTTGGACTGGATGATCTTTCGGGGTCTTTCCAACCCTAACATTCTGTGATTCTAATACAAGTGTTCTTAGTTATGCTGGTTACAGATTAAAGTTATGCTTAGACTTGCAGGTATGTCTGGTTTACCTTAAACAGCGATGTTGCTGCAGATTTAACTGCAGTACTATGGTTCCGATTGATGGTTTGTGTCCTAGGAGTGCTAAAGATGGAAGCTTAAGGCATACTACAAGAAACAGTGTATGTGCACAGGGAACAGTTCGCTTTTCTTTACAGTCACTCTAGGGAATTTCAAGTCTAAGTCTGATCATGTTGTATTAGTTATTGATGGAGCTGCCCTTGATAAATTGGAGTGAAGGCACATACAAAGGGCTCTTTAGTTAGTGCTTTACATACAGGGTTCAAAGTACATAAACAAAGCTAGCTTTAGTGACCTTAAATAAATCTAGCCTGTAACACCACTCAGCAGTGTTGGAATTATTTACCATTCGCTTTGATTAAAGTCTTTGTGCTCAAACGTTGACAAGTGAATGCTTACTTGGCTTGTTCAAAAGCAGTTTTCACCAGTGTTAACTACACTTGTACTGAACTCTCTCCAAAAGCTCCCTCTGGACTAATTATTGTACAGAAAAATGATTACTTGCTGGAAAGCTACTTGCTTATTTGGACTAAAGGAAAGAAATCAAATAATTAACTGTTGTGTGCCTGACAAGACATGTCTATGGATGATTAGTTCTTTTATGAATACGTACCTGTTTGTTTTTTTTCATTATTTGTTTTTGTGATAAATTATCAAAATGAGTTTTTAAATTAAATGTAATTCAAATTTTGAACCTAGGTAGTGTGCATTGGAACAAATGCACCACAATTTATGGAAAAAATGGTATATGTTATCTGCCTGACTTCAACACACAGAGATACATTTCAGGCCTGCAGTGACTTTAACGTTGTCATTAATTTTGAGCAGTTTAATTTAGTATGGTGCTTTATTATTTTTTTTTTCCTTTCCACTTGAGCAGAAACTTTTAATTTTCTTATGAGCTCAAGCAAATGTTGCTTGCTCTGCTGTCTGTCCTTCCCACCCCCTAGCCATTTCAAATAAGGTCCGTCTTAGCTATAGCTGTTAAACACTGGAGCAGGCTTCCCAGAGAGCTGATTTAGTCCCCAAGCCTCTCAGTATTTAAGAGGCATTTGAATGATGCCCTTAATAACATGCTTTTAACTTTTGACCAGCCCTGAAGTAGCCAGGCTGTTGGACTAGATGGTCATGGTAGGTTTCTCCCAGCTGAACAATTCTATTCTAAATTCTCACTGCTATCTAGGATGTCAGATTCTACAAATGTCATTAATATAAAATGCTGGGTACAGATGGATTTGCTTTACTCATGTGGTAGGAAAAGCTGATCAGCATCAGTACCAGAGACCAGCATGTTACTGGAGGAGGAACTACTAGTTGATAGCTGCAGCAGAAGTATCACCAGAAAAGGTTAACAAACTGCTCCCTTTCAGTCAGTCAGTTGTGGTGAATTTCAGGGAAGTGCTGGCAGGCTGCCCGGCCACAGTATTTCAGCTGGCACAAATACCTGTTGGGCTGTTGAAGATTGCCAAATTCATTGTGTGCATGCTACCAAATAACAATGAGTTGTTTAGGTTTTAGGTTTTTATTTTAAAAAAATGATCCTCACTGAAGGATTTCAACTGAAAACCTACATACTGTTAAATAACAAATAACCTCAAAATACCATGTATCTCCTTTGCTCTCCTTCTTTACTCCTTATAACTTCAAAATTCTGTTAAGTCCAGTACCTGCTTGCTGCTCTTCATAACCACATAAACTGACCAGAATATAACTTTATGAATAGAAAAATCTAGCAATTACTCTTCCTTGGTGCAAATGCATTCCAATTTCTACAATGTGATTTCCACTTTATTTCATGCATGCTGAAGCAAGAAATTAATTTGGTCTCTCTGGGTAATATTTTAATATGTTATGAGTCCCTTGGTGACCTCAAACTGTACGTACTGAATGACCAAATATTCCTAAATTATCTCTTGTCCAACTACTTCTCTGATTGCTTATTCACACCTACTTGCCAGTAATCTACAAGGGTTATGGTTTTAGGACAAGGTAATTTTTTTCTCTTTTTTTTTTTGAGAGTGGAGAAGATTTTCCTTTCATAAAACTTAAATCAAAACACATCTTTTTTTTTCATGGGGATAAGCCTGAGACCTTACTGAGTAGAAAAGGAACTCAGTTTAGCATGAAGAGAACTACACTAGCTCAGTTAGGCACTTCAACTGTAATTGGAGGAATAGAGTTAAGCATAGGTTTCTTGACAGGATTCTATTGTTGTGGTGTTGGGATTACTTAAATTGTTTGAACTAGTTAGTCAGAAGGGAAGAGATATAAGTATGAAGTTGTGGGTGCTAATAGATGAGACCTGTAAGACTATAAAATTGTTAGTAGCATTGCTTTTCATGTATGTATTTGGATGCTGTGCTGTTTTGTCTCAAACCTGAATTCCAGCAGATAGGAAGCCAGATTTCCTTGTATTGCAGGATGTTCATTATTTTTGGTATGTCTTGATATTTATGAAGATGACAATGCCAGTAGGAACATTAGATTACAAAGGTAACTCTGAAAAGGTCAGCAGGTCTGACATACAATTTGTCTTGTTCAATTAGGCTTTATATTGATATCCTGTCTGTCTAACCAATATTCTAATCACTTCAAATATAAATGCTGTGTGGGAAATTATTTTTATGCTTTTGTTTGAAAAACAGTCAGAACCCTGAACAGCTCTAATGATACAGCTAATAAACATTTAAGCTACAGTATGTGATTCTGTGTTGGCTTTGAACATTAGCTCTTGTAGTCTCCTTGTTTTAAGAATTTAAAAGGCAAAAGAAGTGTACAGATGTGGCATCTGTAAATAAATTAAGAAATACTGTCTGGTTCTCATTACTTATCTGAATGAACAGATATCCAGAATTAATCAGAAATGCATGAGGCATACTTGCTACACCTTCCCTAATCTAATGCCTGTTGCTATGATTCAGCATCATATTGCAAAAGTCAAAATATATTGACCTGTACAATCTTGAAAAATGATTGTTCTACATATTTACTACATGTCTGAAGCTGTTCAGTGGAATATTAAGAAAAGCTTTCTACATCAATTTGCTAGGAGAAGTGAAGGGAGGGTAAGTGCCTAGAGTTTAAATAAAATAGGTGTAAGCAGCAGATAATTCAGGAGAATTAGAATTTCAAATCCAATCCATTTCAATTATCTATAGTGGCTTGCCAGTATCTGAGGATTTGCTTTGTTTGCTGTACCTTCGTGTTCCCACAATTCTGAAACTAAATCAGAAATGATGAGAAGAAGTGGGAGGTGATCTTTCTTGTGCAGTCACAGCAACCTGCCTGATTATTCTGTGGAATGGACCTTCTTCATCTTAATGAAACAAGAACACTCATTTATAATTCTATAGTGCAAAAGAACATTTCAGGAATTCTAGTCAATTAAAGTGAAACTTATGAAGGTATATTCTTGCTAGTCCTAAAGCTACTAAGGAACGTAGATTAGTACTTGTAAAAAACAAATGCGCGTCTTAAATCTTTTGAATCGTATTTAAAATATCCTTGTATGGACTATTATTTCCACAATGCCATTGAAATTTTGTCTTGATCCTCTTTTAATGCTCATTTTGGAGTTCTTGCTATTTTTAGTGACTGAAGTATTGATATTATTCATTTATTAGGTAATAGAAATTTACATTTGCTCAAATTTATTTTCTATTCCCATAATAGTGAGTAAAGTATTTAAGCACTTTAAAACTTGTTTTAGCACTTTTAATCACAGATAATTTACCTCAATTATTTTGACTCTCAAGCAAGCTAGAAGCCTGGCTGCCAGAGGATCTCCCTCTAGCCTGGTTGTGCAACCAGTTTTTGTGAGTGAAAGCAAATAAAAATAATGTACTTCTCCCAGAGAAAAGACTTCAGCCTCAGCTGTTGATGTTTCAGATGGGATTGTGTCCCAGACAACACAATGGTTCTTTCCTTGTTTTTCTTGGAAGTAATGAATCTTGAAAAGTAATCTTTGGATAAGGCTAAAAAGATGCTTGTTGCCTCAATGGAAACTGGCTGTAGGAATTCACATTTCTTGTGTATTGTATGAGGAACTGAGAAAGAGACTATTTGCTTGTAATTTCACTGGTCCTGAAATATAAGGATACCTCCCATGCCTTTCTGTAACTGCAAAGGATACAATGCTGTTCAGGAGATTCTAGCTCTGTTCCTGCTGTTGATAAGCTTTGCAACATTAGGTAAAACTTCTCATCTCGTGTTCATATTATGTATGCCTCAACACTAACTGCTTAAGAAGTGCTGAAAAAGTGTCTGTCTGAATATCAAATGGCAGAACAAAAGGTAGAGAATACTCTTTAAAATTCTTGCTATTTTTTTCTATGCTGACCGTGTCTTTAGAAATCAAAGAGGTGATGAGGAGTGTTCAAATACTTTGGAGATCCATTTGTGAAGTAGGAAGTAGTAGCATTTCACTAACTGTGAGACGTACTGTTCTGTTAACAAGTCAGAAACTTTGATTAGATCAGAAGAGAACCATAAAAATGTTCCAGTGACTGGAACAAGTGGTCTTATGGGGAACACTGGGGAGCTTTCTATGGTTTTAACCAACCTTGAGAGACAAGGTATAATTGCCTTTATGGAGGGAATATATCTAGAGCTAAAGGACTATTACTCTAGATTAGCAAATCTTTAACAAGAACTTGTGTTTGAGATGCTGATCCAAGGCAAGACTGGATCAAACAAAAAGTATAGTCTTGTCCCCTCTTCCCTTCCTCAAAAAATCTCAAGATTATTCCAAAGGCTAAATTAATAATCATTAAAAGCTCTTTTAGAAGAGAAAAAATATAAACTTGTTTGGCTTTTATTGACTGGCATCCTGAAAGAGAAAGTCCATAAGTCTTAGGTCAATAAGCAGACTACAAATAAAGCAAAAATAGATAGGTATATGAATGGTCTTTATTCCTACCACATCACTTTCCAGTCTTTTGGGTAAAATGTCAGAAGTATGAACATTCGCTTTGTTCCATTCAGCATTATACAAAAGCCAACACTTCTGCTACTTTAGGACTCAAACCAGGACAGTGCATAACCCTGCTCTATGAGACTAGGATCTCTAAAGAGAGTACTATTTTGGATCCCAGAATTGTTTAACAAAATGTTTGGAGGGACCAAGGAGAAAGACTGTGCTCCATTGGGTTGGTCCTGTCACCATCACTGACCCTGCTGCATAGCATGGTATTAGAATCCCAAGCAGAGCTGTAGGGAGATGTGATGGTTTCTGTGCTTTCTTTTTCTCTCTGAAATGATCCCCAGGGACAGTCAGGAGGGAAGTAGTTCCTGACTCAGTTTGTGAAGCAGCTTCTTGGGAGTCATAGGGAAAGCACTGCTCATACTGGCACAGACCACTTCTGTGATATGACCACGTCCTGCTCAAAGAGAACTGGCTGTTCTGGAAGACAGAGCAGTTCTGTTTAGTATGTGGGTATTGGCATCTCCTGAGCCATCTGCAGCTTGACCAGCTGGGCAGTGACTATACATTTGGCCAGGTGAGACTGAAGCTCCAGGCTCCTGAAACAGAAACTGGGAAAGATGGAATATCTCCCTTTTAATTACCTGTACCAATGCACACCTGGAGGATACCTATTTAAATAGCAGCTAAATATTAAATATACTTTTCCCCCTCCCTTGTGTTAATGAAATAGATTTTTCAAAATATTATTTGCAGAAAGAAGTTGCTAAAAGCTGTGTCATAGTCTTTCAGCTGCGGTGTTAAAGAGACTGTTGCTGGTGGGATGCTGGCAAGTGCTTGTGTATGGGTAGCATGAGTAGAGAGGTAGTAGCAGGTTATATGTGAAGAACAGAGAAGAGAGAGTAAGAACACAGACCCTCAGTTACACCAGTGGTCAGCGTGCCTCATCCAAAAGAAGAGTTAACAGTAGAGACTGTCAGCATGAATATATTCTATGCCATCCATATAGCATTGTGAGAAGGGAAGGCACAGACAGAGGAGGAGCTGTGTTCAGGGAAGGAGGGGGTGAATGTTGCTACATGCTTGTGAGGGCTTTGATGGAAATATGCATCATCCAAATTGCCACCTCCGGTTCTGGAATTACAAGAGGCAGACAAGTGTGCATGGCCATCTGTGCCAGTGAAGCCAGGCTGTGTTTATAGGAACTGGAGGGCCCAGCCCTGCTGTGATCCCTCTGTCCTGCAGGAGGATGCTGATAAGCCATTTGGGTTGTGCAGCAGGTGATGTCACTATGAGCACTGTTGATGGTATGAATTTCTAGGCTGCCTCTCAGTGTTTACAACTTTGTGGTCAACCAGCTGGACACACTGTTGCAAACTAGGCTTAAGACCTGTTGTCAGAAAGGGAAAGCAATGTTTTATGTCTTACAGTATAGAGACAGTGTTCCCAGAAACAACCTCTAATTCCAGGCAGGAAGAGCATGTCTTAGGAGCAGTGCTATTGCCCCAAACTAGAAAGCCCCATGGGAACTACAGATACAAATTAAATTAATCTCCTATGGAGCCCCTGTCTGAGGGCTGCTTGCCTGGCTCCAGCATGAAGAATGAGGAAGGACTACAGATCAGTCATACAAACAATCTAAAGATGTCTGAGAAGCATAATGAGAAAATGCAGAAATAGGCAGAATATCCATGGCAGATGAAAGCATGTTAGCACATCTAGTGCCCAGCACACATTTCCAGACTGTGAGTTAGAACAAGGTGTACTGAAAGGTTTCATACCCTGCTGTCTGCTTCATCAATGGACTGAAATGAGTGTGACCACCTATGGGGTTGTGAGGATTAATAAGGGTCAAAGCATGTCAGAGTTTCTCTGAGCCCGGACTGGCTACTGATAATTTGCAACTTGTATTTTGGGGGTGACTTTTAGCTGTGTGGAGCTGAATGTCTTTGCTATTTGGCCTTGGAGCCCAAGGGTCCTTAGCCCTCTTTTTGTCAATACAACCAAATTTTTCTGGGTTTACCGAGGTTTATCTCTTTTTCAGCTGGATCTCTAAGTTTTCCTTCTCAAAGCTGTAATGCCATGTCTTTGAGAAAGTGTACAAAATTGGTGAAGTATGAAAGAAAAAGAAAATAGCAGGTTAAAGGGGAAGGGAATTTGAGAAATTATTGACTTGTCAGCTTAACTTCAATTAAGAGAAAAATTCTGGAATGGAAAAAAATCAAACCATCTGTAAGCTCCTGGAAAATCATCAAAGAGATGAATAGCCGCCAACATGGTCCATTTGTTCAACCTAGTTCCCTTCTGTGACAGTGTAATTGGCCAGTGGATAAAGGAGACACATTAGAAGTCACATTTTGAAATATATAGAGCTTTTGCTACTCCCTTGCTTCGCATTTTTGCAAATATGCATGTAAATTAAATTGCGAGGTGAAAAGCCAAACCAGTTGGATAATCATGCCCAGAAAAATAATATATCTGATCCAACAAACGCATCAAATGAGGTTTCATAGAGTCTTTTGAATGGAATAGTGAGTTAGCCTATTATCTACAATTTTAATAGCAAGCTAGAAGCAAACAGGCTGGTTTTATTGCTAAGCTAGTCCTTCAGTCTTGATAAACTCAGGACATAATCAGAAATAAGGATAGAATTTAGAATCATAGAATGGTTTGGGTCAGAAGGAACCTTTAATGGTCATCTAGTCCAACCCTCTTCAACAAGCAGGGACATTTTTAACTAGAACAGCTTTCTCAGAGCCCTATCTAGCCTGACCTTGAATGTTTCCAGAGTTGATGCATCTACAACCTCTTTGGTATATGACTACGACCTATTCTAGTGTTTTACCACCCTCAACATGAAAAATTTCTTCCTTATATCTAGTCTAAATCTATCCTCTTTTAGTTTAAAACCATTTTGGTTATTTACACTTTGTAATATAATCAAAGGGATTTTTTAGTTCAGTTGGGGATAAGACCATCTCACAGGTAGCTGTGCTCTATGCAGGTTTATGCAAAGCTGTTCAAGATCACATGGAAGCAGGTGGCCATGTGAAATTGGTGCTTTTCATGGGCTAACTTTGCTTTACATTGCAGGCTGATGAGGCTTTCTAATGACTGTAGAGAGTGCCACAGTCACGTTACTGGAAATTTTCATTGTCTGGCTTTCATTTTTAAACACAGTAGTAGTGCAAGTCTATCTACATACCAGCAATGAGGAAAAAAGCCTCTTCTCTCCCACTAGTCAGTGAGCAGTGCACTTCTGACCTCCTCAAGTCACTGCATGAGACAAGAATCTAGTATATGTTCTCTTCCTTGTAAGCTGGAAGCCACTTAAAATCTGACAGCGTTTTTGTTTAGCTTTCCTGTTAGAGCAGAGACAGCTGTTCTTCTGGGTCTCTGGGGTATCCATATATTATCTTAAACTCTCCTAATAGCTTTGACTTGAAAATAGGGACAGTAGCTACACTGTTTCCCATACCAAAAGTTTAACAAGCTTGGATATTACTACATTGCTCAGACACAGCTGTGGTCATAGTTCGGTCCCTACTTCCACTTACTTGAGGCTTCATCAGACCTATATCCAGGTTCAGTTCATGGAGCAGTGCTGGCTTGTGTCAGTGCCATGACACAGTCCACCTACTCTTTGCACTTTTTAGAGGTGGTAGCAGTTAAATGACAACTGGTTCTTCTGTCACGACCCCCTACCTCAACCAAGAAAACATGGAATAGATTATGCTCTGAGAAACTAAATAGGGGTTAATGGGGCTTGTTTGAAGCCAACAATGGGGGTCACAAAGCAGCTGGTGATTAGAAATACTGTGGAAAGAGCTCTGCTTAGCCATTAATCAGAGAAAAAGAATAAAACAAGAAATACTGTTCTAAGGATTTTTTTGGCCTCTCTTTTCTAAGTATGAAATTCATGTTTAGGGTTAAACAAAACCTTTTTAGAATTGAGACAGAATAGTTTTATGAAAAGTTAATGATAATAAGCAGAAGACAGGGCAAAAAACAGGGAAGAAAGTTTTATTCCACTTGTAATTGTGAGATTTGTTCACCAGCCATGGACTTCATTTCATTCCTTGTTGAAGGATACATGAGCATGTGCTGCCCATCTCCCAGAACAATACCTGTTGAGACCAAGGCATCATCTCCTAAGTGAATACCCACATTTACAGACTTGTTCTTCCTCTCCTACTCTTAACACAATAAATGAACAAATATCTTACTCCAGAGATGGCGTAAGATGGAGTGCAATTTCTGCAGGCTCTTGTAGCCTACTGTATCTGGAATGTCCACCAGAGATGATGCTGGTGTGCTTGAAGACATAAATTAATGCAAGTGTGTAATATACTGAGCTCTACTGTAGATTCCAGCACCCTACTGGGATAGGAACACGTAGCCATGAGGTGTGTTTTTAGCAAACTTGATTATAGTCTAAGGGACTTTTTTAAAAATTATTTTTTAATTTATTTTTTTGTCAGTGATGGGGTTTTTTGATGTTTTGTTTGCTTGTTTGTTTTTGCTTCGATGGTTTGGATTTTTTCCCCCATCTCCAGAGGTGACAACTGACTGAGTAAAGTGCGTTTCTTGAAGTGTTTTCCCTGCCCTCTCCCTGTTCCACTCAAGTATGGAAAGTAACTTATGAAAGAAATTGTATAGAGAAGAATCTCAGAACTAAAATATTCACCTAGTGTCCAGATACTGGATAACGGAATTTTCAGTTACGGTTGAGTAGTTTTCAGACAATTCTTTTTTCAAATGGGCAAAGTTCTTGAATTAAATGTATTTATGTTTCTGGTTTGTTTATTTATTTATTTATTAATTATTCTTTCAAGTTCTTAACTTTGAAATAATTCCTTCTATAAGCATTTCTATCCATACATTGCTGTGCCTGGTGATGCAATGAAAATGGCTGCAAAGATAGCCAAAGTAATTCAATTTTACCTTGCAGCTTTGACATTGATTCCATTATTTGTTGTATTCCTGCTGCATTTAGAAGATCCTAACATTTTAATAGGAGAGAAGAAGGGAAGTGAAGAAATCTAATGAATGTCTTTATCTGAAAATATAATGTGTATCATTATAGGCTTCCTGTGAACTAGAAAATTCAAAGAACAACTCTGGAGTCAACAGTGCCAAGACCTCCATCCTCCAAACCTTATTTTAATAATTTTCTTTGCTTTGAAATAATAAACAAAATATAATATTCAAATACTGTGCAGTATCATGATTTTATGTAATGGCATTGCATTTTCACTTCTTCTTAATGAAGCCTAGTTTTGATGGCTATGAACTGAACAGGCATCCTTAGTGAGCTGCAGAGTGATGGCACTCAAGTCTTTTCAGTGAAATGTGAAATAGTGGTCAGAAATTATCTGTATGTGGCTTGTTTTTTCTCCTTACAACTATTTATTCCCTTCTATTGAATTCTCACTGACGTATTTATTTTGGCTTTCTTCATAACCCTACTATGACCTCTGTCATCAGTATGGTATATTTTTTCCTCTGCCTCTTCTGCTTGGTCCTCAGAACTGAACAAGACCATTGTTGATCTGAATGTCTATTCACAGCTATGTTTACTGGCAGTGTTTTTCCATGACAAAATTGTTTTCTTTTCTTTGTCTTTTAACTAGTTCCTAATGTATAACAGGACTAATTTTCTAACCAGTTACCCTACTTTTACCTCCCTAACTTTCTTTAACATTTGTGGTGAGAAGTAGTTTTATAAACTTTATAAAACTGTTGTTTCAGACTTATGAGTCTGGAGAATATTTTCCCCTCCCTCTGCTTTTCCTGGAGGTAGCCACAGCTACTGTACAAATAATTTTTCTTCTCTTGCCTTTGAATACTCTTCTGAATGACAGGTTCTGAGGGAAACTTTATTTCTGAGACAAAACTAGCTCAAATTGGAATGAAATTTGGATTCATCTAATACTTCTATCTAATGCTAAATCAAAGAGTTTACAGCCTTTTTTCAGTGCTGTCTATTCATGCCTCTCTTAAACATTTGCCCAATTTCTGTCTGAAGAAAATAAATTGTAGTTGAGCAAACATGTTTATGAGATTTGGAGGTTAAATAGTTTTGAAGACATCTTATGATTTGAAAAAGTTTTTTGAACACTAGCCTACTTGAAATAACATTTACTGTTCAGAATCTTTTGTCATTTGACTAGGTGAATGAAAATGTGTGTTGCATTTTTGAGCATGTCTCCATTTTGATGGTTGCACTTCCAATCTTCTGCTTTACTTCTGCATGTAACTGGCGTAGTGGCAACTTCAAGAGTGATGAGCATCATCTGGAGAAGTTGCTTCTGCACATGAATATCTGTTACCTGAACCGAATCCCAGTTATTGTGTGAATAAGATTATAGCCAAGGACAGTCAGAGTCTTCAGCTACTGCCTGCCCAAATACAAAGGATTGTGTTTAGATTTGTTTGCTTAGCCTTCAAAGTTATTTAGGATGGAGACTATCTTTCTATAATTTTCTGTATAGAATCCAGCAGAGTTTCAAAGCATTGTTCTGACGCTGATAGCAATGCATATTGTCACAAGCCTCCTGGTGCAGACAGCTCTCAATTTGGTTTGAGGTGAAGGCTTCTGCCTACTCTAGGAGCAGGAAAGTACTGACCTTGTATCTCCAGGATGCTTATAGAGCAGAGACCAGTTATCCATAGTAGCTGTAACTGTGCTATCTTTAGGGTTGGCTTTAATTGGATTGATAATTCTTAAGCAAGAGAAAAAAAGTATACTCTCTCTCATCTTGGAATGAGATTTAAGAATAACCGAGATGTCATCAAATAAGATATGTCTCAGTTTAAACACAGATTTTTGGAAGACAACTGGGTGGATTCTTTAATATTTAAAGTAAACAAACAAATTCATGGAGTATTTCACTGAGTACCTTGGCATGCCAAGCAATATCCATTATAGCACTGAATTTTAAACATTAGCAGATCGTGAAATTGGCCTCTATGATAGCCTCTGCAAGTCAGAAATAATTAACAAGTTGAAGAAATATCCACTCTTTGAAATGGTTAAAATTTTTAGTTAGCAAAACCAATAGGAGAAAAGACAAAATTAGATGTGACATATGAATTGTTTGTACTGCCAAATAGGAAGGATAATTCCAGTGTTTGGGAGAGCAGGGAGCATGCTGAGGGGAGAATATTTTTTGCAAGAATTGTCCCATCAGTTCATACCCTCTGAATTCACTCACTTGATCAATATAATATTTTTCTTTAAGTCTGTTTTATTCTTTGTTT
>VWZY01001554.1:264169-327603 GCA_013399075.1 Chloroceryle aenea | reverse complement strand
AAAAAAAAAAAAAAGTAATGTGAGGCTATCTCAGGCTTTTTCTTTAGATCTTGAATCAGACCCAGAAATGTGTCTCTCTATGTCTAAGCTCCCAATCCTGAGGCTTGCTATAATGGTGCTATCAATCTTAACTATGACAACACGGAGGAGGAAAAAACTGCTTTTCATCTTTTGGAGTTTTTATAAATTAG
Organism: Chloroceryle aenea; assembly: GCA_013399075.1. Classification (NCBI taxonomy): domain Eukaryota; kingdom Metazoa; phylum Chordata; class Aves; order Coraciiformes; family Cerylidae; genus Chloroceryle; species Chloroceryle aenea. The sequence goes on along the minus strand of VWZY01001554.1, from coordinate 327,412 downwards.
GTGTCTTTTTTTTTTTCTTTTAAGGATTAGTCTTGAATTTGTTTATGTGATATCAAAAAATCAGCTTTTCTTCTGGAATTCTCTCTCACATTTTACATCCTCAAAGACTAAAGGCTTTATTAGCTCACCTGGTTTGACCTGTGTATTGCTCCAGATCATTACGTTTTCTCAACACACCAGAACCTCATTTTAACCAAATCTCTATTTTCCTTAAGAAGTTCTCTATATGCTGTAAACAGGAACTTCAGGCAGTGGTTCTCAGCTTGTTGTCAGCAAGATGACTGCTGATTTGGGCCTGAAGAAAAGCTTGTGTTCTTGAGAGTCTGTATTTTTTTGTTTGTTTATATTTTTCACCACTGGCAACATTGATTGGTCTAACAACATAGCTTTTTTCTCTTCTGTTAATTTTATCTCTCTTATGTCCTTAGATTATTATAGCTATAACACAAGGGTTCATATGCTCCTGATGCTGCTAAGTATCAATCTTAACTCCAGAGTTATCAGCAACTTTGGGAACTGAACGGACAGCCAGGTGATGCAGCAGGCAGGTACTTTGTGCTTTAGAGAAATTTGGGAAACCAACATCCTTCCTTCCATGTGCAAGAAAATTATTTGCAGGACTTCTGAAACATTTAAATGAAACTAAAGAAAATCAGTTCTCATTGCAGGGAATTAAAGCTATTCATTGCAATCTACAGTGTCTGTGCTTTTTTGCAGACTGCAAGACTCAAAATATAAAAATGTTCCATTACTCACTTTTCTCTTTCTTTAGAGCACATTGGAAAATAAGCAAGCCATCTGAGGCCCTTTTTGAAAGGTTACTTAGAAATAAAAACTGACCCAGTCCCTAGTGTACTGTGCTGTCTACAAACAGAACAAAAATACTCTTATTTTCCCCCACGAAACTGGCTGTGTAAACATAGGAGGTAACAGTTGCATTCAGTTAAATAGAAAAATGCACCCAAACAGCACTACTGCACTCGGTAGCGGACACGAAACCTGCCAACCACCAGCGTTAGTAGCCCATGCCATTTTACCTCAAAGGCAATTCAGCACCATGCTGTGGGTAATGCTGCAAGTTGAAGGAGCTGCCTCTAGCTACTGACGTTATCTGCCTACGTAAGAGCTGCCTGCCCTTTGCCAGACCTCTTGCATTACTCTCGTGGGGTGTTGCAAACACTCTTAAAGGTGTTTAGTAAATGTGTCTCTTTGCCTTATGAAGACACAGAAAAGGTGCCTCTGTGAAAACTTAAATAAAGTGCTGAGAGCAGCTATTACAGTCTCAGATCCCATCAGGGTCTTTATTTCTCAAAATGAGAGAATTGTTTTTATGTTTACAGAAAAAGGCCACCAGAGTGGGGTGGATGGAGGACTGGAGAGGGAGATATTTTTGCATTTCCAATTTTGACTCTCTTGATATGTTTAGCATATGTAGTTATTTCATCACTTTCATACATTCTGAATTACTGCCCTGAACTGTTCACCTCTGAAATACAAGAGCTTCATAATCTCACAGGCTTGGACCATGAGTTGGTTGAAGAAGGAGTTGAAAAGGAAAGAAGTGTAACTTTTAAGCTTTATTAGATGTATACTTATTGTATTGTACGTGTAGCATAAAAAGAACCCTTTGTTGCCACTTTCTATACCACTGCTGCTGCGGCTGTCCCATCCTTGTGCTGGTTCATCCTGGCTCTCGCCTCTCGTGAGTTTAAGTGGTATGAGCAGGTATGCAGGGAAGGGAACTATCTGTATGTATGTATGTGTACATACCCAATACAGGAAGGTTCTTCTAAGTCAGGGTCTCTACCACTGTGCGAGGCACTTGCCAGTAAGCCGCTATTGCTACTCCAATAATTAGGGAGCAGAGCCCCTTGTGGGCTCCAACAGATAGGAGAGCAAAGAAATAGCACAATACTATTTTCTTATTTTCTTTTTCCCCCACCTCAGTTGCTTGGATTTCATGAACAGGGTCTCAAGAGAAGCTGGAAATCTGTCTTTCAAGTGTCCAATTTGCTAAGTTTTTAACATCAAAATTTTGACTGTCTTCATTACAAAATAGGTGGAATTTCAAGTTCCTTCTTATCAAGCCTAGGATCATTTGTGAAAGGACTTTGTTATTGTAGACTGATGAAATATAGGAGAACTTTAGCATGAGAGAGCAGTAGATGTGTTACGGAACTACTGGCCCCAAATAAGTTTTCAAACCAGTATAATCACAAAGATGAAGAACAAGAATTCATAGAATCATAGAATCATAGAAATGTCTGGGTTGGAAGGGACTTCTCGAGGTCATCTAGTCCAATCCCCCTGCTGAGAGTAGGGTCGTCTTCAACTAGAGCAGGTTTCTCAGAGCTCTGTCAAGTCTCACCTTGAAAGTCTCCAGTGATGGGAGAAATATAATAATATGAATAATATGTCTTAAGGTGTAGACATGGGTGGGTTTTTTTTCTGTTTGTGGTGGGTGGAGTTTTTTGTTTCAGTGGTTTGGTTTGGTTTGGTTTTTTTCTCTTCCTCCTCTCTTCCTGCCTGCTTTTCAGGTATCCAGTCTGGGGTGTTTCCCTTTGTCTGCACAGTCAAGCTTCTGTTCCTGCAATTTCTGCAGAGGATGACCCTCACCATATGCTGCTATGAGTTAAAACAGATGTTAGAATGTGTTAGAGAAAGTAAGAATTCTTTTAATCTAATTCAAATGATTCCTTTTTGGGTAGTACATGTACTAGGTAATAGCAGCAAAAATTAGCAGAACTGTGGGAGCACTGGCTCAGTCCATGTTATGGTTTTGGCTGAGGAAAATAATGCAATTTGGAGATGCTTCCATTACTATTTCCAAGAAATCACTAGCATATTTTCTAGGTCAGGTTAGTGATGCCAAAGCCAGCAGTGAAACATGACAATGTGGTATGCTTAAATAAACCCCACAAATCAAATAGCACATGATTACAATGTACTCATTATGTGTTCTTTTTCCCAGGTAATGCTCATGACTTCTTTTACTCTCACTGTGTGTCTGTCATCATCAGACAACTGATCCAACTTCCTACTATATAATATTTTATAGTGTGCTCTAGGAGTGTCTCAGACATTTTATCGACATTCCCCTAAGTTTTTCTTATCCTTTCTCATCTGTGTTTCTCTTATTCCCCTGCATAGATTTATTATTTCATTAGTGATGGACAGCATCAATGTAATTGTTATAGATATACTCAGAGACAAAAGTCCCAGCAGTTTTTCAATAAAGAACTGTGTTTTTATTTTCCAGGAGGGTAAACCTGAAGCCTTTTCTGAGCTTTTTTGATTCTGCTTCTCATCATGCTCTTTCTACGGCATAATTTGCAACTTCCAGAGAAGCACAGCATGTGTGTGAGTCAACGACAGGTGAGGACCTGGCTTGCTTAGCACTGACTTGTTGCAGAAATATTTAGAGCATGCATTTCGGTATATTCTGTGAAACTGAAATTATTCGTTGTTTATAACTCCCAAATATATACTTCTTTTCAGTGAAGTCTTGTGAATTGAAGGTCGAGAGGATGGATCATGTTTTCAAGGAGTCCTTCAAATGTACTTTTAGTCAACAGCAAATAGGGATTTTCTTTATTGTTTTTTCCCCTGCACTGTTGGATACAACAAGTAAAATAAGTTTATAAAGGGAGATAAAAAAATAAATCCCAAAGCAGTATGCAGCTTAGCAGTCAAGGTGCTGCCTGTAAGGAGCTTTTTAAATTGCTAATATCTAAAAGCACAAAAGGATGGGGAAAGTACCACTCTATTAATTCTCTGTTGATTATTTGCCATGTTAAAGAGCAGGCAGTGCTCAAAACAAGGTGCCAGCCTGGATGGACCTTGTTGCGTGACAGAATATGGCTTTCTTTGTACTTGTTATGTCTCTGCTTATGAATTGCCTGATAATAAACCCTTTTTCCTCATACATGAGAGATTGCTTTTAGGATTTTCTTTTTTTTTTCTTCAGAATCCCCTCAGGGGATGACAAATGATCGATAAAATTAAGTTTTCCCAGTTTTTTTGGTGGTGTTTACAGCTTTTCCTAGAAGCACTTAGTAGGTAGGGCAGTGAAAAGGTGAGACTGATTTAGGAAAGAGAGGATTATCAGGAGAGGTGGAATTTAAATTGAGAAGTATTTTGTCATAAGAATGCATACTGAAATGTCAGTGTGCAAGACATGCTGAGATCCAAACCATGAAAATGCTGCTGGTCTTAGGAACAGACTGTCCGTACCCACTTGGATGGTGACTTCTGCCTGTTTTCAGTCAGTTTCCCAGGAATAAACTACAAAGCAACAAGAAGAGAGCTGCTCAGCCTGCTTGTTAGTTATTTCTGTTCTTCAGAGGCAGTTCCAGCTCTCACTGAATCCAGCAAGAGTCTTTGTTAACTGATGATTCTTCACATTGTAAATAAATATATGATTATAAATCAAAAGATGAGGCCAAAGCAAAACAACTTCTCTCCTCACCTCAAAACTGGAGCTCAATTATTGTATATTTCTTCCTAGTCATCTATTTTCTTCAAGTAAAGGAGGGCAGCATGGGCTGGCTGGGAAGAAATCCTGTGAATTAGAGTTAGTCATAGGGATGGAGATGAGTGAAATTTAAATAAGAAAGAGGTTTGCTTAGTAGCTAGTGAGGTCTCCTTAGAAGCAATGCCATTGAAATTGGAACATAATTATAGGTTAAGCATGCTGAAATAACATTCATAACTTTTTTTTCTTAGTTCAGCAAATGTGAGGATTATGAAGAGGAGTTAAATGAAAAACCTTCTGAAAACTCTTAAGTGAGCTGTTTCCTTCCTAGATATTATACTTTAATAGCAGCATGCCAGCCATCTAGGAGAATGATATTCAGTGATGCTACTAATACAGACATAAATGCTGCATATTTGTGTTAAAATCATGTTCACCAAGGCAGAGATCTAATGTGTTTTGTAATACACGATCTGAACCTGTCATTTTTGAAATGATATGTCAGATTGAGGAACGAGTGAAAGAAAATCTATTCATGCATCTATTTTGTGTGGAGAGACACTCTCCAAAGTTTTTCTTCTCTGAAGGAGTGGGACCATGTGGCCTTACTTCATTAGTCATGGTGTTGTCAGAATGGCTCATTCCCTTCTACTTAGGGCTGGAAGTGAAAAGGCATCTGACACTGTAAACTAATTCAACAAAAGAAAGATCCTCTTCAGTCTCTGCAGGCAGCTGAACTCTTGAGGAATATTTAAAATTAATTTGTATTCAATTCTTATATTTCTCTACCTGCCCCTTCAAATAAATCTTGCAACTAGACTCCTCACTTTAATTTTTTACTATGGCACATCAGGATGCAAGTGATGTGAAGCAACATGAAGACTGGCATAGTGCTGTATCAGCTCAGATTCAAAATGGGCTGGAATAAACTTTCAGCACTTCTTCACATTTTCTCAGAAGTCAGATTTTATATCTGAAAAGAAAAGGCACTCACAGTTCTTCAGAGCTGGCTGCAGTTTTATGTGGCATTGGAGATACCTTTTTCTCCTACTTCAAGTAACAGTGTTCCAGTCAGATCTCTGTTTGTCTCCATGTACATGTGTGAGTGGAAGATGATGCCATCAAGATCCAAATGTTTCACAGTCTGTACAACTAAATTTAAGCTGTGCTTGTTTTTACAGCTGAACACTGTCTCCAGAAGGGATTCAAGCATGAGAAGTTGGAGGGTTACTGGTTTGATTACTATTAACAGCTTTCTCATCACCACCTCAAATGCCCTGACAGGGTGGTGGGAGTAGACCTGCACTGTACATGGATTATCATACATCTGTTCTGGGAGTAAAGTCATTTTGGTTGCTGTCATTCTGGCACTGTCTCTAAGTATTTGATTAATTGAAGCAGAGCTTTCCCTAAACAAGTTATATTGTTATTGCTGTGACTTCTTGTATCTGGATCCAGGCTGAGGCATATGGCAGATGTAATTGCTTGGCATTACAGCTACCCATTTTCATTCTCCATTCCTGAAAAAATACCCAACCAAACAAAAAAAACCAAAACCCACAAAACACTAAACCTCCCAAGCCCCAAATCCTGTCTTTTCTCAGTCTTCTCTGATACCTTAAACCATAGAATCATATTCATGTATTTGGTACAAAACTCAGGCTTCCTATATTCCCAGGAGCAAAAGGTATGGTTAGACATGGTTAGTCAATTACTCATTGTGCTTTTCTATATCCAAACTGACTTAGTACATGTGTATTTCCCATCACTGTGAATCTGTGCAGTATGCTGCCTTTGTGCAATGGGATATTAAATTCCCACAGAGGAAACTACAAATTACTTGAGTAATTCTTACTTTTAAAAGAACAAGTTGCATTCACTATCCCATAATATTCTACTTGTGCTTCCTGTAATATTCTACTTGTTCATTGATTTTCAAGAGTTTGGCCAAAATGCTTAAGTAATTTATAAGAGCACTTGTCTTTTATTTAAGAACTTATAATAATCATAAAATCATTGAATGGTTTGGGTTGGAAGGGACCTTTAAAAGTCATCTAGTCCAACACTCCTACCATAAGCAGGGACATCCTCATTTAGATCAGGTTGCTCAGAGTCTGATCCAACCTGACCTTGAATGTTTCCAGGGATGGGGCATCTACCACCATTTTGGGCAACCACTCTCATTGTAGAGAGTGTTTTACCACTCTCATTGTAGAGAATTTCTTCCTTATATCTAATCTAAATCTACCCTCTTTTGGTTTAAAACCATCACCCCTTGTCTTGTTACCAGGCCCTGGTAAAAAGTCTGTCCTCATCTTTTGTATAGGCCCCCTTTAAGTATTGAAAGGCTACAACAAAGTCTCCCCAGAGCCTTCTGTTTTCCAGGCTGGACAACACCAACTCTTTCAGCCTTTCTTCACAGGAGAGGTGTCCAGAACATTTCTGTGGGTCTTCTCTGGACCCTCTCCAAGAGTTTGACCTTGAATGTTTCCAGATGGCTCCAGAGCTGGATGCAGAGCTCCAGAGCTGGATGCAGAACTCCAGGTGAGGTCTCACCAGAGCAGAGTGAAGTGGCAGAATTATCTCCCTTGACCTTCTGGCCAGACTTCTTTTGATGCAGTTTAGGAGTTGTTTGGCCTTATGAACGGTGAGCTCTCGTTGGCTCATGTTCAGCTTTTCTTCCACCCACACCCCCAAAATCAGTTGCAGGTAGAGCTAACCAAATTGCTACATCTTAATCTAGCAAATATTTCTTTCTTAACAGTGATCTATTTAGAAATGCTTGCATGTTTTGGTGCTAGAAGATATATGGACAGATAGATGCATTAGATCCTCTTTTTTTTTTCCTCCAAATATAATTTGGAGTCATAAGTAATTCACTGAATGGTTCAAGTGAACTAATTGTAGATTACAGGTACTTTGTAAATTATTGAACTAGACTATCAGGTATTTGTGCCATGTTATTGAAAGAAACCTTCTCAGTGATTGTGACTGGAACCTCTGAATTCCAGAAAAATAAAATCAGAAAAATGCTAAATTATAAACAGGTGACATATAGTATCAAATTCTATTCAAATAAATTCATGCAATGCTTTGTAGACCTCGAATATTTTGCCAAAAGCTCATTTGATCCTGAAGAAGCATTTTTATCTGCCATCCTTGTTTGTGAAAAATACTTGAATTTATTTATTTATTTATCTAATAGCAGAAAAAGTAAAACAAGGTTATAAGAGACTGACTTGTATTCTTTAGTTACAGTTTTGGACTTAATATATAAAATGTGTTAAGTTTACACTGTTTATCTGTTTTGGTATAGAGAGAGTGTATGTCTGGTTTTGCTTAATGTTTTCTATCTGGGTTTTTTTTGTTGTCGTCCTTCACATGAACTTGTGACACACAGGATTTCAGTCCATGTTATCCTATTCAACAGACAGCAACCTACTGAACTACTTTATTTTAATATGTTGGCATTTACCATTGGTATTTTCTCAGTAGAAAAGTATTAGATCACACTGGTGTGGTTTGTCAGCCAGCCCTGGAGCATGGCTGGGGTAATGCCTTGGCAGGCTTACCTTTCACTGACCGTACTTGGATTTGATCCTTTGGTGACAGCAGAGTTGTATAAAATCTTGAATTTATTTTAATTGTGACTAAGTCAGATAGATTCACTATCCAGGGGAAAATGTTAAAAAACCTCTGATTTGCCTTTGTTATTGGATTGATGCCTGTGGATGCTGGTGCTCTGCACACACATTCTGCCTGGGTCAATGAATGACTGGTAGAGCTGTGACAGATGGCCCGCTGATACCGGATTACTGGTGTACATTTCTGATGGTGGGATACAACAGGGAACAAAATTAGGGATGACTTTCAAGTCAGGTGGAGTGTGAGCTAAATGCAGTCTTGTGGATTCATGGTTCCGTTACATAGCTGTGGTTTTCTCCCTGCAAGTGAAATGCAGAAGGAGATAGTATCCTAGCAGGCATCAGAGGATCTGGGAAGCTTGGTATTAGGTTACTTAGAGGTAACATGTAAGCTACCTACCATAACCAGGAGGAAGGATGGTGAAAGCACAGTTCCACAACCACAGTGAAATGAAAATATTGCTTCAGTGAAAATATTTTCCTTTCCTAGGGAAACATGCTCTCAGCAGTTACTAATCATAACTGCTGAAGTTGTGTTTAACACCAGTAAAATCTCAAGTTTCAATCTCTGTAACTTTCAGCTATTCTGAAGTAGATCAGCTTCAGCTGAACTGTTTCCAACTGCACAACACCATGAGCCAGGGCAGAATCCATCGGTTAGGGAGGGTAGTGAAGTTCCTTTTCCAGGTTGAGAAATTATTTATCTTTGTTTCATATATTGTAGACACAATAAAAACAAGCAGTTATTTTTTTTAGTAAAGACAACATGCATTATTAAATAGAACATCTATTAATATCTAACACTTCTATTTATTAATTGCACTTTCGCAAAGTCAAAACATAAAATTTTACACACATCCTTGGGCATATTTTTTTTAGAGGGGTGAGTAAAATATAATTGTTTTCTTGTCTTCCTTATCCATTATGGTAAAAGGCCAGTGAGTACATTTTGTTTCTCTGCTCATAACTTAAAAGAACATTTGCTTGACTGATTGTATTATTTCCTCAGACTTATTCCAACTCCCTTCTAAGCATGGATAAGTAATAACATAATTGTATCAAAGTTCAAGTAATCAAATGTGTAAGAACAATCTGAAACACACATGGTCAATCTCAGTGATGTTTGCTATTAGAACTAACATTTCCCTTAACTTTGTTGCTCCCCCTGAACTGCCCCCAGCACAGATCTTATTTTATTCTTACCTATCACAGCCCAGACCTTATTTTATTTTTGTCCGTCTCTTAATATTTACTTAAAATACATTTCAGGAGAGAGGCTTTGTAGATTACCAAAGAGATTTCCAGATAGAAGTTGCTGGAAGAATATTCTCCCTACACCTTGTGAGAATGCAGACTTGCTTGCAGGTGCTACTTTCAGTCTGGATACAGGATCATTGTTATCCCAGACTTAGAAAGGTGTTTGACTTGGGCTCTCTGGAGGAAACGTCTACATTTCCATGTTTAGTGTTGAATCTCTGAACTTTCAAGATTCCTGTTGGCCTGAGGAGGATTTTGAGCCAGTGGAGGTTGGTTCTGACCCTGTGTGCCATTCCTTGGCACAGGCTATGTTTGCTGCCATTTCAGATAGTTTCTTTGCATAGAAGAACAAATGCCCTGGGCTCCCCAGGTATGCCACTTCTGATGAAAATAGGAAAGAAAATGCCTTTCCTCCCCTACTCTATACAAAAGGGAACTGGAGAAGTTCTATCATCTTGGGGACGACCACGTAGCCTATGAAATTGAAGAGGAAAAACAAATGAGAGAAAAAAAATTAGAGCTCATTGTTGTGGTGCTTAGTCCACTGCTTCTCTTTATCTATGGTATGGGAAGGTTGTATGTATCTATGGGCATGAACATGTGATTAGATTAAACTTCTAAAAATAGTGCCCATATTTTCAGTCTGAAAATGTCTGTGCATTTTTTCTGTGTATGTATATATGTAGTTGTGATTTTTAATTTAAGATTGTTTATTATTCAAGACTTAAGTGCATTGCAGTGACACAGTTCTGACAGCTCTTGGCACATAACATTAGTTAAAAGGGGGTAAAAAATTACATAGTCTTAATAGTAGCTTGAAAAAATAACCTTGCACCCTTATCAAGGACTTTACAGCTTGTGTTGTGCAGGGCTGGTGGGAAAAGTCAACCTGTAACCCTGGCTGAGGAAGGAAGTGTGTGCATAGAAAAAGAACAGAGCTGAGAGGCCTGAGAGAAGCAGAGGAGACACAGAAAATGTGAATATCAGGTAATCAAGTAAAGAGATGGTGATGATGAGGTGGAGAAAAGAGCCCAGTCATGTGTGCCTTTAAATAAGTAGCAGTTTCGCCAATGACAGTCTGAGAGTCTATTGAATGATGTCTTGTCAAGGGAAAAAAGAAGGGAAAGGGAAAGGGAAAGGGGAAGGGGAAGGGGAAGGGGAAGGAAAGGAAAGGAAAGGAAAGGAAAGGAAAGGAAAAAGGAAGGAAAGGGCAGGGGAAGAATTCATATAGCAAAATTAGTGCATGAAGTGTTTAAGACAGAGATAAACAGAAGGGAGTGGGAGGAAGAGAAAAAGAAGGCAAAATTCAAATTTTCTGAGTAGCAGAACTATTTACATTTTTGTTAATTATTCTTGTTTTGTGAACAGCTACCATACTGTGAATACACTTAAATATCTAGTAGAGCAGAACTTGTGCAACTGAACGCACTGAAGTATAATTGACTGTACAGAAAGAGGGAAAGAAAAATTGTCTTTTATCTTTACCTGTAAGGCTTGAATAGATGAGGAGATCCTCTTATAGACAAATAATATAGACAGACGATATGGAGGCAAAGTAGCCAAATGACCTTTCCAAGGTCATCTCACAGGCAACGGACAAAGCTGAAAAGCTCAGAGTTATGTTGCACAGTGAATGAACTCACAAATCTGACAGAGGGCTGGCTTGCTTTAATGCAGTTTTGTGTTTTCTTTCTCTTCAAATGAATTGCAAACATCAGGATGTTGTTTTTTCTCTCTTTATAAACTTGTTTAATTTAAGAATTGCATGAATATTCCAGTGCTGTCTGAAGTCATCCTGCCTATGATGGTCCCCTCTTCCAAAGCATGATCCTAATAATTAAGGAAAATGCCTCTTTGTTCTGAAGCATGACTAGAGGTATACTAAGCTATCCAATCAATCTTCAGTGATCCTCCCTACAGAGATTCCTTGCAATGTCTTCTTTCTCTAGTTACAGTGGTTAATATTTCTAAAGACAACATATCACCATCAGGCATTGGAAGCAAAATTGCAATCTCATGTAAATAAGCAGAACTTCAAGTAGGATTCAGCTTAGAATTTAACTTGAGAGAGGTTATCTGCAAAGGGTCAGATGAACAGGTGTATGTAAATACTTTTCATTATAGCAAATAGCATCTGCTTTAAACAGTGTTTGTTCCCTCAGGTTAAAGCATTAGGAATATATATCAAATAAACCCCTTGACAAAGTGTGCTTCCAAGTGCCATTTTGTTGAGGCTTTTACTTGAAACCACAAGGTTTTTGATTATTAGGTCTTTGATCTCTTAGGGTTGTTACTGCAGTTTTAACTTTGTGTCTTCTAAGGAAGGAGACATTGAAATCCCTCCTATGTTCCAGGATTTCTTTGCTGAGTCAGCATACAATTCTGGTGGAAAATCCTGATGATTTATGAAAGCGAATCAGTGGTTTATTATGTATACAAAAACTTTTTCCACTGAAGTCACTTAACAACAATCAAAGAAAATCTCTGGAAAAAAATGCTATCAATAAGAATTTGAGTAGAATAAAAGTGGTCTGATTACTCCCTACCACTTTCATTATTAGACTAAAGAATCATATATTGATTTTATGCATTTACATATGTATTTTTGTAAACTGTTGCTGTTGTACAGAATTCTGTTAGACATTGTTTCTAAGTGATTTTGTTCCTTTTGTTGCAAGGAATCATGAAAAAAAAGTGGTGACATCATGTAATACACTATATTGTACTGGAAGAGTGTAGTATCATGTTGCAAGTAAGGAGTAGCATATAATTTCAGAGAGAGAGAAATAGAATATTATTGGTGATAATGTTGTTATATTCCAGGTACTAATAGTAGTAGTGTTGAAGCATTATGAAAAGGATTGAGCTCAGTGGGGGGTGGTTTTTATCAGGAACTGTCAGGCACAGGGTAATGTCATGGGGTATTTGAGAATTTTGCAAAGCCCTATGAGGGCATTAGGCACAGAAGTTGTTTTAGGCAAACAATGTTAGTCAAGAAGACATTTTTTCAGTTGTTCCTTACTGGCCAGGTTCATTTCAGAACTGATGGTTCAAAAGCTATCAGCTCAGGACTACAAGTGGCAGCTCCTGAAAACAAATCTCTTGGCAAAGTATTCCTGTCTCCTTTCCAAACAAGCTGAAATTTATCCCAAATTTAACCTCTTTAAGACTGAAATATGCAATCCACTTGACTTGACCTTTCATACTAATAATGAAATGGAGTCATGAGAAAGTAATTCAATGTCTCCATCTCCTCCAGCCTAAGAAGACCTAAGAGTTATTCAAGCATAAACTAAATTTTGAACACATTAAAACACACACATGGCTTTAGAAAGAACTGGAGTTTCCCTTTTTCAGATGATAAATTCCATCTCTTTGTTTACAAACACTGGCTTTGAGATTGTTCTATTTTGGGAGAAGGAGGCTTTTTGAGTCTCTGGGTCTAATGCTGGAATTACATTCCTGTAAATAAATGAAGCCAAGCTTCTACAGAACAACTTCTGGTGTAGACAGGTACATGTAAATGGCAAAATAGTGTTGACCATTTAGTGCACTTACATGTGAAGTCTCTTGACCAATTTCTTAACCAAGACAACCATTAAGACCAAACCAGAAGCCACAGGTGGCTGAAAGCTGTGTTTCTTTGCTTCAGGCATAAAAGGCAGTCCTTCTGTCTGTGTATGACACTCTCTGCCAGATGCCAAGGTGAGATGCATGACTGAGCAGTTCCCGTACTACTCTGCAAATTAGATTCTGGTGCCCTGCTTCATGCTGGACAGTGATTTACCCTACCAGTATTTCTCTCCCAACTAGTGATATAATAGTGACATGTCATTATATTGAAACTTCTTTAATCATAGATTCTGAGACTTATTTGAAGTATGGCTATTAAAGATTCACTTACACTTTTGGCCACACAGGACTTCACTAGAATTATTTTGGATAGCTGTAACTGTAATCAGAATCTGTCCCCATGGCAATTAAGTATTTCAGAGTTTGGCTTGATGATGACTAGTAAACTAACACTTCTGAAAAACAGCTCACACAAATGTATATTAATTGCATTTTTAAGTTAATTACATTTTAGCCTATAGGAAAATATCTACTATGTAACACTATTTTCACAATTAAAGGTTTCTAAATACAGGTGATTTTTAGTTTGTTTTTCAAAACAGGAGAAAGACAAATCATTATTTGAAAATGAAAGATGAAACAATTTGACTGTCCTGAGCTACAATAAGGAGCTAAAATGTAAGGTGTGAACAAACAAAACAAAATAATGTGAGCGGGCAGAAGATATATTCCCTAATCTACCAAAATTTAAATTAGAGCAGTCAAATTCTAAGCAACTTCTTAATGGAAATGTCAGTGTAGCTGTAATCACGGCAGCAGTAGCAGGCACCAGTTCAAGAAATAATCAAATAAAAAAGAAAAGCAAGACAGAAGAATAAAATAAAATGGTAATACAAGATTCCCTTTACAATCTAACTGCATGTCAAGTCTATTAAAGCCACTCCTCTGATAAATCAAATGAGCACATACACCTTAACTACTTACAGGTTTAGGATGCTTAATTTCTATTAATTAGTAGGTCATCTAAAATCATAGAAGCATAAGACTGGAGGGGTCTTTAATATTAAAACCCCCTTTCTATAAATACATCAGCCATATAACAAATGACAATCCCATTCACAGAAAATGTGCTTCACACACTATCACCAAACATGTTCAAAGGCCTTGAATGAAAAAGCAGGCTGAACCTAAAGTACATTTGGAAAGTCGTTAAGAGAGACTAGGTTCCTTCCCAGTGCTCAGTGTCTTTGCAATAACAGGAATTTGTTAAATAAACTCCCCAGAGGAAAATTCCTATGGGCTCAACTACTCTGATTTAGGAGAACAAAAAGAAATCCTCCGGGCTGTAAATCTGGCAGTGGGTTTTTCATCCGTTATAATGGATTTTTTGCTGTGTTAATGAAATGCTGATCGCCAGCCAGTAAAAAGGATGCATCTTACTAACACAAGATCAATCGTATCTCCCTATTATAGCAAAGGTAGCATTCATTTTTCTCAGTTAATCAGCCACGCCATCAGCACATCTTGGCTGTAGCCAACTAGTGATTACAAATTGACTATGGGGTAGCTGGTCTCTCTTTTGAAAAAGGAATATTTTAAATCACATTTTCATTTTCCTGTGTGGTAGCTGAAATTGTGCACATGCTCTCATAAGCAGAGAGTAGACTTTATTTTCTTTGCAGTTTAGCCAAGATGTGGAATTTCTCCAACAGCAATTAAATCATTCCATCTTCTTTAGACTTGAAGAGATTGTGTCAATTTTACCCTGTTGTGAAAGGAAATGTTTCCATATAATATTTGGTCAACAGGAGGATCAGGTTCAAGTTACATATGCTGATGATTTATTTGATTTATTCTGGTTTGTGTCTTGTGTCTTTAACCAATGGTATACAAGTACTTCTCACTGGTATTGATATTTTTCTAATTTCTCTCTCTCTCCCTTCCTCCTCTCCTGTCTTTTCCCGTTCCTTAGCAGCAGGTGGAAGAAAACAGCTTATTTAGATTATAGCCCACTTATCTTTTGTATACAGATTGATCATACTTTTTCTCTTCTATAGCCACAGGTGAGAGAAAATGTTTACAACCTCCTTACTAAATTTCGGGGTCTTTAAGTGTGTGAGGGCCAAAATGGATTCTTTTTGTGGACTTGGAGAGATCAGAAGACGTGCAGAAACAATTTGTAAGAACTCTGTGTACAAGTTTGGATCACTGTATAATGAATGGAGTGAATAAAGTGTTTGATGAGCAGGAGACCCCTATGTCAAAGGAATCTGAAAAACTGTGGACAAAAGGGATAGCTGATGCAATGTTGCTTGTCAGACAAGTTATAAACTTATGTGTCCTACCTAATGGGAGAGTATGAAAGTATGTGGCTACAGATGAAGGTATGAGGTGTTCACTCCACCTTTCCTCTGATGTTCTGGACATCTGTCCCTTCAGGAACTTCCAAAGTGAAGAAAAACCTTTCAGTAGCCAAAGTGGATGTCAGCATGATGCTGTCAAGTGTTTCAAAAATAATGTTGTCAAGAGGAAGACAGGAAAAGTGGACTAAAAGACACACTAAATTCTTAACAACTTAAACCAAAATGGGCTATTTTTTCCCATAAATACTTGACGTGGCCATGAATTTATATCTTAAGATCATATTGTCTTCCTACTGGAATAGGGAGAATTGTTAAAGCTCTTCAACTGAAGTTGCTAAAGAGTTGTTGAAGCTCTTCAAGGCTTCTGTGGTTTTCATATGTTATAAAGCCAAACAAACAAATTACGTCATGAGCGAATCTTATTCCAGTTCAAATTGATTGGTATTTAAATATATTTCATTTCCTTATGCTTTGAAGAAAAAGTTAGCTTTCTTCTGCTAGTATTTCACAGCTATTCATAACAGGTATGGAGATCACAGCTTAACTTCCACTCTTTCAGAATAGCATCAGTAAGGTTTAATTTAGTCTCTGCTCCATACTGTAGGAAAAATCGCTGAATACTGAATCTGCTTTCTGATAGTTTTTCCTTTTCTGTTATACCTTGTTGTTATCATAGTACAATTACATCCTTCCAGGTTACTTTTCATAGCACCCCTGTCCGGTTTAAGAGAACCTGCTGCCAGTGTGCAGACTTACAAGTTCATAACATCATAAAGGTAAGCATTGATGTTGCCAAGAGAAGCATCCTTGTTTCCTGCTTAGGCTTCTTTTGTAAAGTAGACAAAGTGAGATCACATTTGTCATCTCAGAAACATTCTATCAGCTCTTCAGTTTCAGGAAAGCAAACTGTCTTCTCATTTTTTTCCATGCTTAATCTTTTCAAAAGGAAAAATGTAAATAAATTTGGTAGTGTCTTTTATCAGTTTCAATGTGTTATAGAGCAATAGTCTACCATGTAAACCTCAAAGGATAGAGCCAATTGTGCAGGATGCACCACCATGTTTTGTATTGAGTGTGTTCATATAATCAGTGTGCAACTGACCAAAAACTATCTCAATGATTAAGAATGATTACAGATTAATTCACAGGAAATACCATATTTCTTGTTGCTCAGACTCTGGTCAGTCAACCCTGTATTTATGGAGCTCTTCTCCAGATGGAATTCAAGGATCTGTTTATGGCCCAGATCCAACAAAACACTTAGACACATGCTTGTGGTTTAATGAGCATCTAGTGTTGTGCTGGATTTAAAAAGTATTGGAGCTATACAATGCCATCATTTTTGGACACCAGTCTTTATTAATGCTAGTAAATATTTATGCATCAGTCAGTGGTAAATGTTAACCAGTGCCAGCATATAGACTCTAATAGACATTTATCCCTCATGCTTGAAAGGATATGTTTGGAGGACACACTTTCTATAAGCTGCAGCATGTGATGGGTTTAGGATAGTAACTCCTCTATTATGGATATTATGGATAACATTAAGGAACTTCTTATTTGTGTATGGTTTTTGTTTTCTTATATCTAGACCTAGTGTCCAAGCAAGTCACTTAATTATTAAGGCAGTGGCTCATTCCGTGTCCCCTTGTTTGTGCTCAAATACATGGTACATTTCAGAGGGAACTTTGTTTAGAGAAAACTCTCAGGCAAAATCAGATCTTAAAATACTAGAATCTGAAGCAAAGAGACAAGTTTGCAGCACTTGCTGTACCACCGCAGGGAACAGAAAAACTGGGTAAGAGGCAGTAGTGAGAACTGACTGCAGCTGAAAGTATCAGAGGTAGATAAACCAACAACAGAAGCTCTCCGAACAGCTTCTCAGAACCAGTGTTCTGCAAGGGCACAGTCATATTGGTGCTTCATAGCCATGAGCTTCAGAAAAGCTTTTTATAAAACAAAGGCACACTAGGCTTTTGAGTACAAACTTTTAGGCACCTAACTTGTGGAGAAAGCTCTAACTATAGTAATTTTAGGAGTAGAAAAAGAACAGCAATTTTCTGGCATTCACCTACAGGAAAGGTTTAGGCTCTTCTGCTTATAGTGAAAAGTCCTCTGACCTTCCCAATAAATGGTCAAATGCTGAAAGTTACTGAGCACCCGTAATTTTCACTACAATCAAAGTCTGAATGTTACATACCTTCAAGGACTTCAAAGACTTCAAAGACTTCCTGCAGTCAAAAGCATTGGAGGGACTGGCTTTTGACATCCCAGTCAGGACAAGTAGGTGTTTTGAAGTAAAAGACCAACTGATTAGAAAAAGACACTTTTGATGGTTTCAATCTTTAATGGTACCATTGACTAGTGACCAGTATGTCCCTGATTTGCCCTGTGATGGATAAATAAGTGCCTTGTGTCCTGAGAGGAACCTGACCAGCGAATGAATTAGTGGGATCCTCCCTTTTCTCTGGGAGATCTTTCCTGTGTCAAGTAGACTGGGCATTGTGGAAATAGGAAGAATGGAAAAAAAAATATGCAAAGCATGGGTAAAGCCAACATGATATGAAACTGGAACAAGACTATGTCCCATTCACCCATCTGTATGTGATTTTTTAACCCCTCAGCAATGACGCAAAGATGCTTTAAATTACATCAAGGAGAATGAAAGATAATTAGGAGACAAGTAAAAATGCATCACTCCCCTAACATAATAGTACTATGATTTTGTCCTGCAAGGTGCCTAGGAAAGCACATCTTGAATTTGTAGAGTTTTGATGGTTTTGAAGTTTCTGCAAAGTGGAAGGGAAAGAAATTTTAAGTGTATGGTGAGAATGGCCGTTCGGGTTTAATCTGGGCAAAACCATTTTGTAAAGTCTTTAAAACCAGTTTAAATGCAGTTGGCTGAGGAGAAATAAAAAAAGAAGAACAAAAATGGTTTTCACAATTCCAAGCAAGATCATATACAAAAGCAAAGCCTGAGCAGCCGGAGCTCAAAGACAAGACTTAAAAGGAATTTTCCTTTATTTTATGTTCTGTTTTTAAAGGTAGATAATGCTATTTCACCAACTAGTTGCACTGTACTGCTGAATTGTTTTTCAGCATGTAGTTCTCAACTGAAGACAAATAAAAGAAGTGTAAAGCTTCTAAGTTTCTGAAAAAAACCCAACAACATTAGTATATAATACTCTTAATAAAATTATATTTTGTGTGGGTTTACTGAACTATGCAAAATAGTTTCAGCAGCAAATTGTATTCTTTTTTGAAATAGGATTTAATTATTGAGACAAGATTTATAGATTGCCTCAGAAAACTGAGCTCATTAGGATTTAAAAATCCTTTGAAGGGATATGCAAATGTATTAATTTCCTCTCTTATGAGGAAAGGGTGAGAGAGTTGGGTCTTTCTAGTCTGTAGAAGAGAAGACTGAGGGAGGATCTATCAATGTTTGTAAATACATAAAGGATGGGTGCCAGGGGGATGGGACCAGTCTTTTTTCAGTGGTGCCCAGTGACAGGACAAGAGGTAACAGACACAAACTGGAACGCAGGAAGTTACATCTAAACATGAGGACGAACTTCATTATTTTGATAGTGATGGATCACTGGAACAGCCTGCCCAGAGAGGTGATGGAGCCTCCATCTCTGGAGACATTGAAAACCTGCCTGGATATGTTCCTATGCAACCTCCTCTAAGCAAACCTGCCTTAGCAGTGGGGTTGGACTAGATGATCTTCAGAGGTCCCTTTCAGACCCTATCATTTTGTGATTCATTCCGTAATGTTCATATTATGAAGAAAAATCAGGGAAAGCTTTTGTTAGCAGCCAAAGATTTTAATAGAAATTAAATTGGTTGGGCAAAAAAAGAGAATTTCACGTGAAAGCTACTATGAAATGTTTTCTATTTTACAGGAGGTGCTAAAGTTTATCTACCTGCACTGGTATATATTGTCTCTCCTATGCCAATGTGCCTCTTTCACATCAGTCACCTCTCAAATACTGATTTTTCTTGGGAGGACAGGGTTAATGAATTTCTCCAGTGCCAAAGACTGATGTTAAATAAGTTGCTGTATGTTAGAAATTTCCTGCTGAAGGCACTTGGAGGGCAGTGCTTCAGCAGTCATGCTACCTTGACTCCTTGAAAAGAGGTAGCTGCACACTAAGAGACTGTGTTTGAACAGAAGTTATTTACCATGACTACTAGTGACCTTTGATGGTCCTGGTTGCTGTGTTCATGCTTTCAAAGACAATACAGAACACAAGGTGCAAAGATGTGGCCTTTTGAATCTCTATTTCTTACAGAATCTTAACTAAAGCAAAGAACATCAGTGAGCACACTTCCCCTAGAAGCTGTACAATTTAGTAATATGTAAATCTTCAGAATAAAGATGAATAACAATAAAAAGGTTTTTTTGACTATTACAAGTTTTCCCTTAGCAAATCTGAAAGGTGAACTATCACTTTTTTTCTTATTACAATATTTCCTACCCTTATCATGTAACAGGGAGCCTCTCCAGGGGCTGTGATCATGAAATAGTTGTACCTGTGAGTAAATGGGAAAATAGGCATTTTCTGTTTCCTGAGTCTGCTTATATCTGAAGAAAAGCTTTATGTAGTATGAGAGATCTTTTAAAATAACTGCATACTAAAAATCAGTTGATATTAATGAAATCTCAGTGGGTCAGATTGGTTGACTTGCAACTGGAAAATTGGACACTTTGCACATGTGTTCTTTTTTGCTTAGCTTTCTTTGTTAGATACTGGATAATATAAAAACATCTGAAAACTTTAGACAATCCATTGCTACAGTGGCTTGATCTTTTATGTTTTGCACACTTTGTAATTTTTAATTTACTTGATCATTTGTGATAGTCCTTTGGAAGATCTTCTGTGTCACTATTTTGTAATTCGGTAATGCTTTTGAAAATGCAGTGGGTTTAATATTCCCTTGGAAGTATTTTCTCTGGTTTAAAATATCTCTAAATTACAGTCAAAGCTGCAGTGTGCTCTAAGCAGACCTGTGATCATCTTAAAATATTGTACTCAGATACTAGTAGAATACTGTCTCTACAAAATATGCCTCAAAGCTGTATAAACTCATCAGTAGTCATCACATAATGAAGGACTGTGGCCACACTTCTAATAAAGTACCTGTTAGAATACTCATGTTGCTAAAGTCTGTGATGAGGTTATTGAAGGGCTGATGAAAATCAAGTGTAGGGTTGCTCTTGTAATGCAAGTGTGGATCATTTCCATATAAATAAGTTGAAAAAGTTGGCTGCCTTAGATCCCTTATCTTGAGTGAGCTAATTAATGCTCTTTTATGTCATTTTTACAGAGCTCTTGAAAGTAGAGGTATTTTTTTCCTAGGTTCTTTGACTGAGCCAGGCCTCCCCACATCTGTCTGCTCTATCTGCCCACCTATCCAGTCTAGAGGCTCTGAGAAGAAGGAGTGGGAAAGCATGTTCTTCTCCAGGTATTCTTCTTCTCTAGAAGAGCTGCTGTGGCTGTGTCCTTTCTCTGTAAGATTCTTTCCTTGACAAATATATTTATAGAGGCCACTCGCTAAGCTGTTGCCACCTATACTGTTTTCTTACCTGGCCTGCCTTTCCATTTAGCTCCATGTCCTCATGTTTATTCTGATGAAGTGTAACACTTAATATTTTTGCACATATTTTTGTTTAGTTGTAATACCTTTGGAGGTAAAACAAATTTGGGTTTCCCCTTTTTATAGCAGATCAAAGGGGTATTTTTAGGCTTGGAGAGCTTTTATTCTTCTCTTACAACTTTTTGAATGAAAAAGGCAGTTTTTCACCTGATTCATACTGTCCTTGCTTTCTCGAACTGCTACATCACCAAAGTTTCTTACGACAGTACAGTTCAACACAGCAGGATGAGGCCTGGCAGCTTTAAAAGACAAATGGTTTAGGACAAGTCAGAGCCACTGTCTCCAGTCCATCTCAGAAGCAAGTCTGTCAGTGGGGACAAGAGATTCGTGGTTTACATGCAGTATAAGTGAACCAGGATATTTTATGGAGTTTGAGCGATCCCATAAATCCCAGTGCTACTCATAACCACTATTCATGTTCTGTTTTGTTTTGTTTTGTTTTGTTTTTCTTCAGATTCAAGTGCCCAAGGTTTTTCATCATTTTGTTTGTATATGAGGGTGTGTGTTTGTAGGCATATGGAATGACTGTGATTTGGTAAGGATTGATTGAAGTCCTCAACAGCTCTCATGGTGATATTTTAATATTCAGTGTTTCAGAGCAACTCCACTTCCAGTACTGTAAATCTGTTCATTCAAGAGATGTTTGCATGCAAGCTAAATACTAGATCTTGGTCATTGTATTTCTCCAGTTTCAGTACTTGCTCTTTTTTCCTAACTCATTTTCTTCTGCAGATGTTACAAATTTGCTATTTATTTCCTTTTGACAAGATTATATGCTGTCAGGTACAGCAACAAGTTTAGAATCATTCACTAGATATTTTGGATAGTTGAGGAATGGGGGAAACATCAGATTGAGCAAGGAAAAAGTCAAAGAATGAAATGATAGTTACATGTCAGGATGGATGAAGTCTGAAAAAAATCTTTGATATTTTCACTGAAGTTCTGGTATGTTTGTGTTAACAAAATATTCTGGTAACAAATATGGAGGTTTTATCAATAGGTAGAGAATTGAAATATGGTACAGAACAACCTACATGGCTGTGAGAACTGGTACACTGACAAGAAAATCAGAATTCCAGGTCATACTCTGGGGAATTAATCCTACAAGGAAATCAGGTACTTGCAGTTCGCAACAATGGCCATGGAGAAGACCTGCATGCAGTTTCAGATGTTATTTTAAGAACAAATAAATATGAAGCTCCCATGACTTCAAGGAGAACTTCTTTCAATCTTTGTAGTGTAGTAGCAAAGTAAAATTACTCAATACTTTAAAATGCAGTTTGATGAATTTGCATAAGGGATGGGATGACATGATTATGGCATGATTCTGACTCTAGCAGGGCATTTTGGAGACATTGATTCAGAAGTATTCTCAAAATATGAAGTTGTTTGTTACATACCTCCACTTCCTTCAGCCTTGCCTATGGCTAATAGAGTTTATATATGACAATAATCCTGACATACCTGGAAGACAGTAAAATCAATTAATGTGAGTGACAACTACAAAAGAAAAGGTGTTGTCTTCAGCTGCTTTTATATTGATGTGCTTCAGTCTGTGACACCCAAGTATTAAAAAACTTTTAATGTAACATAATATCCAACCCTCTGGTCAAAAATAGAGATCTGCTGGCTTTGTTTTGACTGATATAATCAGTCATGCACTGTTTTGGTTGAAAATGTTAAACTATAGCAAAGGGAATATGGATTTAAAACACAATTATAATGGATGTAGCAAACAGTTTAGGGAGCCACTGTATAATTTCACATCATTACTGACTCATATGCATTCCTTGGTATGGATTACTCATGTTTCTGTTAATGTAATTGGGGGTGGTTTGCAATTGATACTGTTTGGCTGCTGTCAGCTAAGATAGAGGTGCTTATTAATGTTGCTTTAAGGGTGAGTGGGTGTGGGCACATGTTTCAGAAACATCTCAGTCTTGGAACTGAATCTGGAGCTACACATCTAAAGAATCTTGTATTTATTTGTTTCAGCTGGACTCATTCCAACAATTCTCTTGTATTCCTGTGAGCATCCGTCACAATTATCTCAGACAGTTCTAAGGAATATATTGTAAAAAATACTTCAGTGTTCAAGTGAAGCTCTCAAAATTGCTGTAGCGAGCATGTCATGTATGTGTATCTAAAGTGCTCATGTTAACTGGTGGGAATATAATCAGGTCCTGAGCACATGGGAAAAAAAAAATCTGTCATGCTGCCGAATGGTTTTAAGATACCTTCAAGATGATTGATCTCTTCCTTTGTTGTTTCTATAAAAGAGGGTTTCAAGCCAAAGACCAGCACAGCATGTAGTACAAAGAAATTGTCAAAGAAAATTTATCCATGTCTATAAAAATTGCAGTAGCAAGGCTTTCAAATTGAATATTGATCAGCTATTACTTTCATCATTGGTTCTTTAACAAGCTTGTTTGGTTGATGAAAATGATTCTGGGGAGGGATATTCATAACTTCAGCATGTGGCCTAGCTTTCTCCTGGTGAAGTGACTGCATGCTTTTGAAAAATCTACTGATTCATTCTGCATGAGCAGAGCAGGCAGAGTGAGCTATAGGACTCACCAGAGGTCTTTGCAGTATGTATTTCCACTTACACAAAAGTATGGATCAGTTAGTGAATAATGGATGTGAGAATTTTGCGAGTTCTGGGAGATGATAAGCACACAGAAAGTGCTAAAGTCCATGACAAGGAATATGCTATATCCTGTATCAACCTGTAATATAATGATTTTGCTAAATCATCTACCATCCACATATCGTGATTGGTTTAAATTTGCATTCAGAATCATCAAAACCTGAAAGGAAATTATTTTGAACTCAGATGAAATATCCACATTCTCATTTTGATATTGAAGTTAGAAGCCGAAACATTGATGTGTTAATAATTTTACTGACTTGTTCAACTTATTCAGTCCCTCATCTTCTGTTCACAAAACAGCACTGTAGTCTAAAAGGTCCTTTCTTATGACAGGAAAATATATTTAATTTGTTCATTGTCCTACTTCAGGCAATTAAGCTGAGCTACTCTCCTTTTACAGCTCATTATTTTTTTATTTGATACCCAGTTAATGTGGGTCTTTGAGAACTATATGAACTTCAGAAATAATCACACAAAAAGAGAAAGCCTGAAATTAATGGGTAATGTTTAACTATTTACTGTTGGAGACAATCATTAGGACAATAATTTGTCCTCAGAAGGTGGCTTGAACAACATTTCCTTGCACTTACTATATATTTTAGACCCATTAAAAAAAATCTCATAAAACTAGGACACATCAGCATGTGGCTGGTGGAAGACAAGCAAGAGGTTGCTAAACAGTAACCTGTAAAGAGACTTAGTCTGAAAATATTTGTGTAATGTATTTAATCTATTTTTGATCAGCTGTGTTGACAGAAAAGACTAACCATGAAACTGCATTCAGAATGTTGGGTTTTTTTTCCCTTCAAAATAAAAGCATAGAAAAATGGTACAAAGCTGTATTGTTCCTCATTTATATCCAGGTGGCTTTAATTCTAGGGCCAAATTCTACACTACTTAATGTAAAAACTGGGAAAATATGCTGCTATTTACTTTTTTTTTTTAAACTGAGAGCAAGACTTGCTCCATTTCCTTATTAAGTTTTGCATTAACTTAATTCTTTCTCCAAACTTGATCCATTCAGCATTGTCTGAGTGGCGAAGGCTTTTCAAAAACCTCAGTGTTGAACTGCTTTCCAAAAAAATATGGTTTTAATTTCTTACTTGTATTTTGGGCTTAATGGAGCTGTTAGAATTTGTCTTTGTCTACCTGGGGAAGACAACCCATAATTTCTTTCCTCCAGAATAGATCTTGACTTCTTGTGACATTTTGCACATGGAACATCTCCCTACTATTACTGCCTGATATTTAAATAGTACGCGCTTTCTCACAGGAAAGGCTCACTGGGAACATTGAAACTTTTGGAACATGCACGACTTTCTCTCCTTGATGTTGAAGTCCACCTACTCATAGAGTGGGAGCCTCATAACACAGGTAATTGGAGCGTCAAGTGCTGCATAACCAGGAGGAGGAACGCTTGGGTGAAGGTACTGGAACATGCCAATGTCTTTGAAAGCCTGAAGAAGGCACTGGGACTTGATGATGCCAGAGTACCCTCCTGAAAAGCAGTGGTCTTGTATTTTATTCACAGTGCTCCTGTATGCTCAAACTTCTTTCATACTGATCTTGCATGTAAATTAGGCATTCACATTTTTGTATTACTTTTTATTAATATGGGAAGGGTAGAAGTGGCTGATTAGTGAGCTGACAGGTTCCATTTTAGTCTAACATCCAAGATTTATACAATCATAGAATGGTTTGGGTTTGAAAGGGCCTTAAAGATCATCTAGTTCCAATCCCCCTGCTATGGGCAGGGACACTTCCCACTAGATCAGGTTGCTCAAAGCCCCATCCAACCTTGTCTTGAACACATCCAGTGATGGAGCATCCACAGCTTCCATGGAAAACTTGTTCCCATGTTTCACCACTACTCCTTCCTAATTTCTAAACTAAATCTACCCTCTTCCAGTTCCAAGCCATTACCCTTCATCCTGTCACTACAACCCTTGTAAAAAGTCTTTCCCCACCTTTCTTGTAGGCCCCCTTCAGATACTGGAAGGAATACTGATGTGGAATATATCCACATAAATAATGTTTCAAGCAGATTCCATTTGCTTTTTATAAATTGACTGAGTTTCCGTGGAAGTGTACTCTTTTATTTTTTAATTTTACTGACAGAAGAACAGTTCTCACAATCTTCTCTTAGTGTGTTTCTTAACATTCTTAAACAACTGCAACAGGCTTTTCTTCAGACTTCTCCTTTTTATATTTAAATTATTACTCCTACAGCAAAGAAGCTGTAGGACTTCACCATGATGCAAATGTCACTGAGATGCTTAGTTTTCATTCATAATACTCCAAAGATGTTAATGAATATTTGAAATACTAAACAGAGAAACAGATATATTGGATCTTGTATTTATATCAACTCCAGATTTTGCTATGAGAGCAATGCATAAATACATTCTAAATATGTTGCAGAATAATTTAATCCTTAAAGCATTTTTTGGAAGGAATTAAAAGAACAAGAACAGGGAGCATTTTTACTTTTTATTATATCAGTGCCTATTAGAGGTTAAGGGAAAAGCAGCATAAAGTGCAACTTTTCAATATTTCATATAAAATTTTCACAGACAATTTTAAGATGCTGGGTAATGACTGAAGAAAGGTATCACTGAGCTTGATTTTAAATTATTTCATCTGGAACCACAGCTTTATTTTATGTTTTTTTTTTTTTTATCACAGAGACAGCAGTTACTGAGCATATAAAGGATTCAGAACTTCTTTGTATTCTTCACAGTGACTCAGTCTGTGGTTTTGAATATGGCAATATCCAGAACATAAGATTCAATCTGAGGATTGCCATATGATAATCTGTAAGGTTCACTACAATAGCCATGATGCTCCCAAACTGTATTGGGTTAGCCAGAAATTTGCAGTATTCTTTTGGCTTTCACTTCTCAAAATACTCATACCTTCTATGTTTATACTGTCTTTAATATTTTCTAGAATATGTTTAGGTTACAGAAGTTCAGCTTTTATTGCAGTATCAAATGTTATTTGATGCGTGTACTTCAGTGGTTCATATACCTCTGAGGCCCCTTTGTGGACAAGAAATACCCCTTTAAAAGTCTCCAAGCCTAGCAACCTATTGCTTTCCCAAACTTTTATGCAGATCTGAAAAGGGGCAATCAGTAAAATCTGTCTTTACCATGGGGCCAGTTCTGTCCTCCCCTTTACAACCTCCTAGTAAATGCAGTTGGTTCTCTGGCTGAAATGACATCTGTCTCTGCTGGCATTTTTCTGAGTAAAAAAACAAAAGAAACCAAACCAAAAAGAAAAACAAAAAAGCATTTTCCTTATGTTGTCTTCTTCTCTAAAAGAGACTTCCTAGGAAATTCTAATAAAATAGCAAGCATAAAGGTTTCTCATGCCACTTGACTTTTTCCTGAACTATGGATGCATTGTAGTATTGGGTAGGGTTACATGATTGTATATTTTTTCCATTCAATCCTGATCCCATCTGGTACATGTTGGAGGTACAGAACAGAAAATAATGCAACAGGGGTCACTGCATCTTCCTTGTTTTCAAGTATTTAGTCTGCAACCTGAGCAAGACTACTTTGGCAAAGGGAATTTCTCGTTAGATACAATTTTAATGTTTTTGGAAGCCATCCCTTATCTTTACGTGGTTAAGGGAGAGACATAGTACATTTAACAGACCCGAAGACTGAATTTAAATGAGTGATTACCAACTAGATATCCTCTGAGAAGATATGGTCAAGCTGGATTTGAGGAACTAACCCTGAATAGATTTGAATAGTGATTTTTTTATAGCACCCTGTGCTAGGAGAGATGCTGAAGGATAAAGAAGATTGATTTTCATAAGTGTGTTGTATTTGCTGTATACAGAAAGATCAATACGGTATTAATTTTAATCTTAGCTGTTGGCTTACTGATTTCTGGTGGTTGCAGTTCTCTGCTTTATTTTATCCACTGAAAGTGAGAGTAAAGATGTATTCAGCTGAGGGGGGTCTGTAAATTCCAGTGATACTAGCTGTACTGTCAGACTGTTGGAAAGTACTGTTTTGCCAAGGAAAGTTTGACCAGATGATCATTGATGTCCTTCCAACCTGATATTCTAGGATTCTATCATGCTATTATTTACCTGAGCAGGTTAATAAATTTTACTATATAAATAATTTTCCAGATAAATATCACCATTGTTGTGGATATATTCTACCTGCATTGCTGTGTAACAGTGTGCACGCCTATTAACCACTACAACATCAGTCTCCCAGACAGAGATTGTAACAGTGTTTTCCTGGAAGCAATATTTCATTGCAGTGAGCTATATATACTACCCTGTATAACAGCTACAAGTAATTACACAGGCTTAGCATGGTATAATTAGAAGCTTTATTATGCCAGATGGAGGAATATTTTGTATTAACATTGACAAGTTTTCAGAGATTTTTCTGTGAAAAACAAAATGAGAACATGAACGTGATACTAAATCAAACAGGTAAATATTTTCCAATATAAAGTCACCTTTCTAATATATTCATATTAACAAATCAGCTGTGGCTCCAGAAACTTCCTAGCAGTACTCCTTGCCTCAAAAATGAAACCGCTATGAAAATATTTTAATGCAGTAATTTCTGGATTTCAGGGTTTACAAAAATCTATGAAGGTGTAACTAATTGTTCATTTAATACACTAACTTTAAGACTGACACATTTTTCAATGTATTGACTGAATTTATTTACATATTTCTGTTATGCTTATGTTTCTTAAATTTAAAAAATATAATATTATCAGCATTGCTTAATGCCCAGGTAAAATTAACTAATTTCTTATTCACTCAGAGATTACATCTTAATGTTTAATGTGGATATATCATTGTTAGAAATTAATTTATGTTAATAGACCTCTAGGCTGCAACCAGCCATCATATTATTTGAGTGATAACTTATTGCCAGAGGCAGCATCAATGTGGAAAAAAAGGTGTTCTGCCTGCATGACAGTCATCCAGGGTGGCATTACTCAACACCTCGCATGTGGTGTGGGATGACGGAGATTTTGAAAAGATGTTCTCACAGCACTTCACAGTAATGGAGCAGAAAGGAGTGAAATGATTTTGTTGAATCCTATATTTGCAAATGTGGGTGGAATCTCTGAATAATTTTGGCTGAAATGAAGCCTTTGCTCAATTTCCTCCCCTGCCTGGGGGAAGTGAACCCACACCCCCACTGGGATGCTTCAGTCAGAAGGCTACCACTTCTTTTGGGGTAGGGTTTCTGCATGCCCTGGTATTCATGAAGTAATTACATTATTTCAATAGTCAACAATTAAGCTGGCTGAGAAGAAACAGAACGGGAGTGAATCCATGGCCCAGAGATCAGGGAACTCATCTGGGAAGAAACAGCCAATTTTTTTTAAAACAGGCAGAGAATGGAGTTGAACAAAGGGCTTCGTTTATTCACTTGGCCTCAGAACGGAAGTACAACAGATGACATCCAATGTACCTAGTGGCTACCATGAAAGAATGACAGCGTGTAACAGCACAAAATAGGTTTGGCATTGCTCCTAAAATTATTTCACCAATTCTTTCACAGGAGACTCTGATTTTCAGTTTGATAGGAGATAGTGTGATCTGAAAAAAACCCAAAACAACTGTGCTTTACCAGATTTTACTTCAAACAGGTTATTATTAATCATTTTAGCACAGATTTCAAGAAAAGCTTATGATATTGAAACCTGTCTCAGACACAAGTGGAACAGTACATGTTACAGGATGCATGCAACCAATCTGAGCCGTCACTTCTGTAGTGAATAATATTCAAAAGACAAAATGTCTTGTTAAAAATATGTGAACTGATGTATTGTGGCTAGAAAGTCTCATGAAAATTTCGTGTTTTATCACACAGAACATCATAAAAACAAATTGGCTCTCCAGATGTTCAGCTCAGGCCTTTTTGGAAAGGAGTAATATTATCTAAATTTCCATACTGCATAGACTGAAGCCAGGCTTGAATTTCATGAGTTATGTTACAATGTTAGATGAATGTCAAGGATGGATGATCTTTCTTTTTCTTCAAAATTTAACTCAATAATTTTAATGCTTCTTGTAAAATCTTACTTCAAAAAGTATTTTTATGTACAGTTTACCAGGCAGATGCTGTAGCTATCTTGAGGTTTCTTCAGTGGCTTTCATAGTACTGCAGACTCCACAGGCTCAAAAATAATAAGTCATACCATCCTCTCCCTTACAAAGAATAACAGTCATGCCATTGGTTTAAAAATCATGGTGTGTAATTATTTATTTGGGTGGGTGGAAATTTACTCCTAAATTTTAAAGCTTTCTAGGGAAGTGGCTGGAATCTAAAATATATGCAAGAGAGCACAAGGATCAAAATCCAAATGCAAGCAGGAATGCATGAATTGCCCTCTTTTTTGCCTCATTAGAGGATTTATTCTGTGTGTGCCACAGAAGATTAGGGACCAGCCCTTCAACTTCAGTCTGTCACCTCCATCAATGTTGGCTGTGTTTGTCTTTTCTTGTATTCCTCTTCAGATGCATGCCCTTTTAAATTCTTTATCTCTTATTCTCCTCAGACTATATATATATCAGAGAGGGGACCCAACATCAAACAGCCTTTATAACAGCTTTTTACATCTTACTTCTTAAGGAGTAGAGTCCCTGTCCTCCCTACCCATCACAGACCCTCCAGTCTCTTTACTAGAGCTTTGAATCTCTGTGCTTTACCCACAGCTTGGCTACTCCATACAGTGACAGCAATTTCCTTTCTGCTGATGTCTGGCTACAGTCTTGGGATCTACAATTCACATTTTTAGTATTTCTCAAGACATATTGCTACAGCATGTGAAACAATATTTTATTTGCTAACATTTATGAAGCATTAGTGTATGGTTTGTCTGTGCAACGTCCTGGAACGTCTCACAGAAATCAGAGATATTTGTTTTCCTGGCCCTAGTAGTGCTAAATTACAAGTTCTAAAAAATGTAACACATTTATTGCAAGACTGATTGCTTGAATAAACTAGTGCTTAGTGCTTTGAATCAATCAATTTGCTTTCTAGGATTCTGCTCTAACTTTAGATTAAACATGGCCTGAACCTTGTGGACCCTCATAATGTGGTTATTTTTTTCCTGATGCTAAATGGGTAAGGAATAATATCTCATTACATTAAGGTTTAGTAAACATATGCAGGTCCATTGATTTTAATGGCATTTTGTCTATTCAGTGGCTCAGAGCTTGCCCTGAGGTATAATCTAGTTTGCCATAGCAGTGAGGGATCTACTGGAGTACACAAGACTAGCACTATCAGGATGAAGCAGATAAATCTGTCAAAAATGAGCCCTTAGTTCCCATACCTGAAGTAGGAAACAGACTTGTGTGTTCACGTTTAACCTAATGTTTTTGTATCTGATTTATCTCTGTGCGATGCTAGTACAAAACTGAGTTCCGTCCTTCATGTCAAAGAAAATTACTGATTACTATTTTGTCATTTTGCTGCCTTTCCTTCTCTTCAGATGTTGGTTAGTTTTGAGAGTCTTGTAGAACCAGAGTGGCTTCAGAGACAGACAGGTGAGGTTTTTTTGGTAGGAAGGAGAGTAGCTTGGTTTTGGAAAAGACTGTGATATTCTGGTCTTGCTGTCAGCTCTGATGTCTTTTTTTGAGGGCAGGGCAGGTTGAGAAACATATCAGAAGTTGCATGAACCCAGGGGATTGTTACATACTCCTGCTACTGGTAAATAATGTCACTTTCATCCATCGAGTTTCTTGTAAATATCTGTGCATGTGAGGTTAGATTTTTTCTAGCCTCCTGCTTAACATAACCTTATGCTTTCATCCCACTGTGAGGAAGATAAATAACATACATTCTTTTCCATGACAATCCTCTCCACAAGGCTTGACTTTATGGTTTTCTAAATCTCTTGTGTGAAAAATAAAGGGTATTTGTCATTTATTACCTGCTTAATTGTTATCTTCCCAAACTGGGCTGAAAAATCCATGTTTTAGTTGCAGGCACTTTGGTTTCTCAGCAGGTGCAGGATATAGATTATATTTTTGGCAAAGAATATTCAGCCCTGGTGGTGAAGTAATGGACTGAACATCGCTGAGGATTCTTCCTCACAATTCTCAGAAATAATTCGATGAATTTGATGCTATTAACACAACCTGAGCTTACAAAGCATCAGGCAAACTTCAAAATACTTTATTTCTCACTTCTGTGATCTCCTTTCACATGTTTGTTTGGTTTTTAGAGAATAAAGTAATCCTTCCAAGATCCAAAATCTTGGTACTTTGAAATGGAATGATAAAGCTGTTACTGAACTGAGAGTTTTCAGCCAGACTTTTAATGTGTTGGAGTCTAGTCTATTTTCATCACTGATGTGCAGTCTTCCTGGAGTTCCTAAATGTCCACTAAAATTTTTAACAGTGATGCAGGCATGTGAATGGTAAATTTAAATCTGTGGCAAACAAGTCTGCTTTTCTCAGTTGCTTTTTCAAAATATTATAGACCAGAAATTGAAAACCTGTTATTAATGTTATCTTCCATGTCTTTTGTGTTTTAGGCTGCAGCAGCAAATGATGCAATTTGAAAGACAGGCTAAACATAACAGGAAAAAATAATCCTGAAAACATTTTATACTGTTTCATCTGCTCTGATTTGACAGCACAACTTGATTTTAAGGTCTCTTCCAACCAGAACAATTCTATGATTCTATTATTTTTGAAGTGGAACGTTATTTCCTGTTGCTTCAATGGTGGTGAAATGTTAAATGTTCTCATTGAATGAAAAATAGAATTCAGCTCTAACATCAGAGTATAAAATTACAGAAAGCTGAAAAAAGAATGCAAATCAAGAGCCTTCTGTTTGCTAATCATGAAAATAAAAATCCTCATTTTTTTCTAATCACAGTGGTGCAGAGATAAGTAATAATGGAAAGATTTCAATGCAGAAAGTCTGGAAAGGCAAAACCACAACCTTAAAATTTACGGGGGAAACTACATTTCCCAAGTAACTGAACCAACTTAAAACTAACTAGTTTTGCTCTAGCCCCATGGAAACGCATGATTCTGTGAGTGTTTCTCTTCATCCTCCTGCACACATTTCCTTTATCTTGCTGTGAAATTACTGGGATGTCAACTGGCTTTGGTTGTGCGCACTATCCAGGTGACTTTGCAGTGAACCTTAATTCCTGCATATGACTTTTGCTGCTTTTATAGCACAATTAATAATTTCAGAGCACTAAAAGGAAAAACATTTTGCATGCAAAAAGCCCTCAAGCAAAAATCCCCAAACACATTGCAGATTCTAATTAATTAACAGCCCCTTAAGAAGCAAGCAAACATCATGGTCCCTGTTTTCCAGCTGAATGAACTGAGGAACAGAGCTTGTTTAATTGCATGTAATAATTACATGTTAATGAGTAATTATTACATTATTACAGCCTCTACAGCTGCAAGTAGCCCTACTTACCCTGCCACAAGTCAGTTAGTTCAGTGAATCCTCCAGTCCTCCTAATGTCTGCAGGATCTTGGTCAGTCAGTGACCACACAGGAGAGCTGTGAGTCCAGGAGGCCCAGCACACAAACCTCATTCAAGTGGCAAGTCAGCAGATGTTACAATGATTGAGTTGCTTTAATTTTTAGACACCATCAGCATTTGTATTAGTAGCAGAACAGTGAAATACCATGCTGTAAATACAAGATATAGCTGGGCAAACTGAAACGGATCAGGCCTCAGGTCTTTCATAGTCACCAAACAAACATCATTGTTTTGTTTTTTCAGTGTATGGAGCTAGTGGGAGTGTTCCCCTTGTTAGTCTCCCCCTCCCCTCCCTCCCTCCCTTCCTTCCTTCTCCCTCCAGTTTACAAAACCTGTAAGTAGAAGAAAAGAAACATTTTAACTCAGCTTCACATAGAATACCAGGGAACTGCAATCATAATGCAAAATGAATAGCAGGAATCACAAAAACATGTCCCTGAACCAGAAACCCTAAATTAAATTTGTCAACTTACCTAAAGACTAAAAGCTTTCTCTGAATGCTGCACTGCAACTTAAAGATTGAATTAACCCCTTCCATGATGACGTTTTTGTGCCACAAAAGTCAGTCTGACTTCACAAAAAGAAAGTCACCATCAATACAAAAGTGCAATTTCTTAGTTTGGTTAAGCATGTTACTAAGCTGGTGGATATAATCACAAATTTTAGTCCCAAAATTCTTTGAAAGCAAAGCCGGCATCCTTTGGTGAGGACTGAAAGCTTCAACTGATTCCATTTGGACATAAACATAAGCAGTATTATCCTTCCCAGGCTTTCAAGACCCTTTTCATGCTTGACCATACAGTGAAGTGCTGTTTAAACTAAGGTGCTCTTAGTATCTTCTAACTTCTAAAGTGAAATGTTCCAACTGTATCATATCACCCAGCACATAGGTTGTAAAGGTGACATTAGTAATTAGAGGAACCACAGGAGGCCAGTTGCTTGATATCTTCCCTGCTCTCCTCAGAAGACTATATATTTTGAATTATTTGAAGATTTCAGATGGGTTCTGAACCAAATGATCTCACTGTTACTTGTGGCTAGAGCCATGGGATGAACGGAATGAGATAGTAATGGGATGAACGGAATGAGATAGTAATGGGAATCCATAAGGTGATAGAAAGTTTAATTTTAAATTATATTCTGTCTTTCCTAAAATTATGTTCTTTCAGAGATGTTAAAAGTGTCATACAGACTTTTATTTAGTGCTTTCAAATACTGAGAGGACCTCATGAATTATCCTGTCTAAATTAGACAATCCCTGGCTGACCAGTCCCATCTGTTTTCCCTTATGATTCGAAGGAGCCTATAATCTGCTCTCTGATTTCAGGCCTTTTTTTTGTGAAAGAAACTGTTAGGTTTTCAGCCTCACTGTGTAAAGCCTTCCAGTTTAAATCTCAAATGTGTTTAAGACCATTTGAATAATGTTTCCAAGCCTTGGCTATCAGAATGAGTTTCGAAGAGTGACAGTTGTATGGATGAGATGCTGGTTTAATGGGTTTATGCCTTTTATTAGAGGTCTAAACCTTGGCTGTGTAGCAGTGAGAGAAGTCTGACCCTGTAGAAAGAAAATTGCCCCTTTTCATAATCAGGGTAAGATGTAAACCAGCAGATATTTCCTAGTAGGTGAGAAATTTACAAAGAAGGTAAAAGGACAGTGAGAAAACATATGAAAGAATATTCACCAGGTAGCTTGTGATCAAACCACAATTCCTCTTCATCCTTACTGCTCATGCCCAGCAGCCACCTTGTAACACTTGCTGCAATCTCTTCTTGTTTCTTTATGATGGCACAATAAAGATGCAATTTATGCACTGTCCCTTTCTCTCTTTTTAGAACATCAGTGTTACACAAGTTGTGATTTCTCCTCTTTGACCATGCTTACATTCATCTGTGCTTAATAGAAAGCAATTAGTGCCATTTTGTCATACAGAAGCCACAGCTTGTTTGTCTAACAATACACTTTTTTATTTTCCTTTGAGCTGTCATCTTGGTGAAGGACCGTAAAGGTTTAAGTGAAACTAGCTCTTAGCAGCCTCCTGCAGTTGTGCATTTGACATAAAAGGTCACAAGAAAGACGTGATAGAAAGCAATTTTATCTGTGTTTCCAAATGCAATTGATTTGATTTCTAGCCCTTTTTCTAAGCGATGGGAACAAATAATATTTTATATACACAATTAAATATGGTCATATGCTTGTCCTCAGAAAGGCCAACCATTTTTCTTCTTTGAAAAGCTTTAAAGAAACTGGACAAACTCATCCCAAAGCCAGATATATTTATTTCTCAACCTGCTTTTTTTGACTTGCAACAGAAGGTGACCTCTAAGAATTTTCCTGTCAAATAAATGAGAATCTGAATTTCATAGACAGCCATGGAGTCAACCATTACAAATCTCCACAGAAGATCAAAAGAAAAATCCTTCATGTTATTTCTTCTTTGCCTTCATTTTCTTTATGTGCATGTGCCCTTACCTTGGTTTCATTGCTATTTTATATGGATTTAGTGTAATTAATATTGGAAGTATAATTATAATTATCAGATACAAATGACTTGGAATTAAGTCTGCTGCAATGGCCACCTATGTTAGAAAAAAGCCCTTCTTACATGTTTTGAACAATACAATAACCTGGAATCTCCCTCAGTAAAGCATTTTGATCAAGTTTTTAGTTAGAGACACTTCATGATGGCTTTTCCTTTAGGCTGAGGAATGTAGAAGGTGAGTTCTTTACCTTAGATAACTTAAAAGATTGCTCCTCAGATGAATTATAGAAAGTTGTAGCTCAGCTGGGATCAAACATGGAAACCTCCCTGAGGACAGTCTGCTTAATTTCTGTGCACTCTGCACTGCTGTCTAACTAATCTAAACAGCTTCAATTTTTATATTTTTAACTGGTGTTATGAAATGTTCCAAGGCATTTATGAAAGTTTTTCCGATTGCTTTGTTTCTTCTTAAGTCTATAACATGAAGAACATCATTTCTGCTGCTGTCATGAAAGGTAAGGGAGAATGTAGGGAAAAGTTTCTGACACAAAGACTCTAAAGAAGGATTTACTTGCTTACACCACCCACATCTGCCCTTAGCCATGATGAAATCTTATACACATAGATTAATATGGACAATAAAGGCCATTATGATAATCTAGTCTGACTCCACTGTGCAACACAGACCGAAGATCTTCACTAAACATTTCTGCATCAAGACTGTAACACTAAACTGTAATTTGTCTTTTAAAAAGCATTCTAACTGGATTAGAAGAGCTATCACATCCCTTAATAGGTTGTTTCTACAGCACGTTATCCTCAATTAAAATGTGTGTATTCAGTTACATCAAACTTCAGACTCTGAAATTTGGATTTCTCTATTCTACATTGAAGAGTCATAATTCTTCCACAATTAAATACTACTTGTTTGGGATTTTAGTCTTTTGACCTTTTTTTAGATAGGCTTAAATAGACTGTTATCCATTATACCCTCATGTTAAAGCTTGTTTTTCAGAACTCAGGTCATTCTTGTAACACTTTTCTAGCTCTTTTCTGTTTACCTTTTCGTTGAAGTTCTGACATTAGACAAGAGGACCATTTTCAAACAGTGGTCTCAATTAAAGTATTAATTCCAACAAAATGTCAATCCCTACAGTCATCATATGAAACCAGCTGGTAAAAGCACTGGTATGCTTCAATACTATAACATAATAGCATGGATAAACTTCGCACTAAACATTTAAGCCAAGAAAACAATTACCAGAATTGAGGTAGCTTTTCTTCATTATTGCACACCTAAAGTAATGTCCAACAACCTCTAAATAAGCTTACATTAAGCAAAGTGGGTATGATTTAAGGTTAGACAAAACTGATATGATTAAACCTGTGTATTAATTCTGGTGACTTTATCCTTCAGACATCCAGTACTCCTACTATCAAGTAATATGAACAATGGGTATGGTTCTCTGTAGTTGTGTATTTGCCATGCTAAAACATGTACCATGTAAATATATGATCATTTGACCTTTAAGCTAGATTTCATAAAATAGAGCCTGGATTGTTATACTACCATCAATTGACAAACAAAGTATATAAATTAGCTAATCCGTGAAGGACCTTTGTTTTGAGTTGTGATGCTACAGTCTCCTGTGCTTACTGAAGAATGTGTAATGCTAGTGATGACTAGGATTTTGTTAGATGCTCATCCTCATGTAGGTTATGAAACTAACCACAGAGATCTCATCTAAAGTAAAGTACTGTACCAAATATTTTTCAGCCCCAGGGTCTTTTTGGGTCTTCCTTAGTTAGAGCACCGTAAAGATTATCTACAGTATAACATATTACATTACCAGTGTTACTATTCCTTTTAATAATGTCCATTTGAAAGGCATCAAATGCATTCAGATCTGACAGCTGTGGGTGTGGTTTAACACCAGAAAGATACCCCTACTGTATGAGATCCTGTAGTATTACAGGGGAAGAAGAGAGATAAGCCCATACTAGTGATAACTACCACTTCATGCTACCTGAACAGATTTCCTG
Source organism: Chloroceryle aenea (assembly GCA_013399075.1). Classification (NCBI taxonomy): domain Eukaryota; kingdom Metazoa; phylum Chordata; class Aves; order Coraciiformes; family Cerylidae; genus Chloroceryle; species Chloroceryle aenea. The sequence goes on along the minus strand of VWZY01001554.1, from coordinate 289,740 downwards.
ATGTAGCTCAAATAAACTCCAGTGCATCTCCTTTTGTATTACTCTCTTCTGCTATCCAGACTCTACAGGACTTGATCAATTTTCCAGATTATATTTTTATTACAACTTCAAAAGTTATCAATTTAAGGCACAGCCTTAGTGGAATAAACATTCCGCAAACACACAGATGGCGTTTCAGACCTGATATGTATCTAATTGGCAGTTCGGATAAAATATGGGGAAAAGGAAATAGCTGTTTTAAAATAAATGTAGGGAAGGAGATACAGTTATTATTTAAAAAGATAATGGTTCTGATGAAGTGCCAAGAAAGGAACAGAGGTCTTCTGGTTTCCATTTAATCATAAGAAAATGTTACTTCCCCTAGAAGTTAGACATGAGATATGGGAATTAGTTCATCAACAAGGAAAAGTGGATTCAGAAAGGCTAGAGGTAGTGCCAAAGCAGGACCACCTGTCTTTGACCCTTAGTAAGTCATTGTCAGACTTCTGCTTCTGAATTATTCCTTTTTTTTTGTGGTGGACAAAATAACATTTTCCCAAATGGCTAAAATGCATTGGTTTGTATTTTCTAAGGATATTTCAGTATGCATGGACTACAGAAATGATATATTCCAAAAGCTGAAAGTTAGCAAAATCACAAGCAACTGAAACCTGGCATTTATAAACCAAGATGTTGGGAAAACCTCAAGTAAATGGTGTTACCAAACCTACATAAATATAAACAAAAGGAAAAAAATCTACAAGAGATCAGAAGAGGGGTTTCTGTTCTTTAAAGATAAAATGGCTTGAAATTCAGAAGCTGGTTGTAGTGATGGTAAGTAAAAAAACCTCTAAAATGCAATAGCATGCACAAATGTTGGTAAACCAATTATAAGAATCAGAAGGCATAGTGACTCCTGTAGTTCATCCCAGCTTCAAAAATACCAAAAAATAATCTTTTACAAGCACTGAGTGCAATGATTCTGTTGTGGGTTTTCCTTGGCCAGCAGCCAGACACTCACCCAGCTGCTCTCTCATTCTTTGTCCTCAATGCCAAAATGGGGGAAGACAACACAAGAAATCTCATGGGTCAGAATAAAAAGAGACTTACCAGTTACCATCTTGATCAAAACAAACTTGACCTGGGGAAAAAATTATTTAGTTCAAATAGATTTGGATAGTGAGAAACAAAGACAAAATTAAAACAATTTTCCCCTCATCCTTCCTTTTTCCCAGGGTCAGCCTCACTCCTTCATTCCCAACTTCTCTAATTCCTCTTCTCTGAGCCTCACAGGGTCATGGGGAATGGGTACTTATGGTCAGTCCATTACAGTTCCTCTCTGCCACTCCTTCCTACTCACATTTCCTCCTGCTCTAAGCATAGGTTCTCCACAGGTAACAGCTTCCTTCAGGGCATATCCACCAGCTCTGGTGTGAGGTCCTCCATGAGCTGCAGTATGGATATCTACTCTGACATGGTCCTCCATGGGCTGCAGAAAAATCTGCTCCAGTGCCTGAGCACCTCCTCTGCCTCCTTCTTCACTAACCTTCCTGCTTGTGGGGCTGTTTCTTGCAGTTTTTCCCCCTCAGTTCTTTCTGCACTTTGTAGAGATTGTGCCCTTTGTTAAATGTGTTTTTCCAGAAGCACCACCAGCTTGGCTGATAGGCTTAGCTGTGTACTGTGGTGGGCCCATTAGAGCTGGCTGGAGATGACCACATCTGGCACAGGGCAGCCCCTGGCCTCTTCTCACAGAGAACATCCTTGTAGCCCCCTACTGCCAAAACCTTGCCATGGAAAGACAATATATATTCACCCCAGGTTTGTAGCTGATTTACAAACAACTGAATGAGTTCTGATTAAGAAGTAAAGATCAAGAATTGCTATGTATAGTGAGACAGAGTAAAAAAAAAATGGAAAGAGTGAGTTACTGCCTTATTTAGAGCCATCATGCCTCCTGGAGCATCTTAAACAGGATGCATGTGCTCTCCCTTGGCACGACTGTCTACCTGGCTGTCTTCCATCACCTATAGAGCTGGATGCAGAAGCAGCCATCCACACGCCACATGGCATCCTTAGTCTTGGAATAAAGAGCAGATTATGCTAGTGGAGTGATTTGCATGCAAACAGATATTAATTGGTCCTGTGTACATCAGGCCCTTTATGCTCTAATGTGTAGGGTTGAACACAGGGCAGGATCTGATAACTTCAGAAGATAGCCATTAAAAAAAGAAATACTTAATTGTTTGGAAGTAGCAGTTACATTTTGAGAATTACAATTAAATGCAAAGCCAAATCTCCTTGTTGTTGTTGAATTTGGAATCAAATTCCATTTCAGTGTGAATCACTTTTACTCACAGATCATCTGCCTCAGTGCACATATTCAAAGGCTCAACAAAAGGAATAAGAAACTCTACCAGATGCCTCCAAACATTTGTTCAATCCTCCTTGTGCAGTGACTTGAACAAACCATGGCATCTCACCTCACCCACTTCTTCTCTTTTTCTTTCACATGGTGGCATTGACCTTAACCGCTGAGATGACCCGATGAGCAGGGGTTAGAGAGACATAGGGGATGCTGTAGAGAAATGCAAGGTTGCGTTGTACAGGCTTTGAACAGGAAATGTGAAATGTGGGGCATTTTCTGGGGTGGAAAAGCTGCAGCATAGTGTGACTTTATTTCAGTATTTATGTCATTGTAGGTTGTGTTTCAAGGATGCAGAAGGACAGGTGCCTGATGTGGGAAACCCAGGTTGTGTTATGTTTTTTTTCTTTGTTCGATTTGGTGTTGTTTTATTCTAACTTTGAACTCTCATTTACAAATTGGCTAGATGGTAATTCTTGCAAGGCCTGAAAATCAGCAGCTAGCAACAGGCCAGCTTCCCACTGAAAAGAGAAACAATGAATCAGATTTCTTAGATGAGAGTGTGTATTTATGTGAAATGTTTGCCAGTCTTGGTTGTTTGAACAGAAAGAGAATAGAGTTCAATTGTTTTACATGTCCACATTTACATTCCGTCTGGACATTAGGAAAAACTTTGAAGATGATAGAGAGGCAAAAGCCCAACTCAGGACAATGTATCATTTAGGGCTTGCAAGAAGAGGTTATTCAAGAACCTGCTGATGTAGGAGTAGCTATTCTGAACCAGTTCAAGGGTGTGGCCTAAACAATCCTTTGAAAGTTTTGTCTTTGGCTTTATGGTTTACTCTGTACAAACCATAAATAGTAAGTGTCAATCTTAACATACACAGAAAGACTGATTTTTTCTGGTGTAAATTCAATTAAATATTTCAGAAAACAAACAAACAAACAAACCAAAACAAACCAAAAAAACCACACAACCCAAAAAACCCCCAGTGAACAACAAAATGAACCTTCAACCAAAGCCTATTCAGTGAAAAGACAGCACTGACTTTGTGAAGCAATTCAGTACTTGGCACTCATATGTCCTGGCTTAGCAATGTGATTTTTGAGCTGAGAAAGGTTATTCTTTATGTGGATCTAGAGCAGGAAACACTCCACAATCTTTAAGGGCTGCTTGTTAGACAGATGTAGTTGTGATGATATTTGGTGCTGTGATACCAAGTTGCAGGTGGAGCTGTGAGTTTCTCTTTTTCACTTTTTCTCAGCACTCTCCCCATTTTTTTCAGTCCCTCTTGCAGCACTTTTGTGCCTACCTCCAGGATTTGAATTTTAGTATTACAACTTCCTCAAAGCATTACAACACTCAGAATTTCCATCTCAGTGCATTTATTGTGGTAATGCCAATGTCGTGCCCAAGCCCCCTGGATTTCTCTGTAATACTATTTTCTTTCAGATGACTGCAGAACATCATTCCTAACCAATTAATAAAACAAGTAAATCAATTCAGTGGTAAAGCGAACTGATGTGTTCAATCAAGGAAACTTGAGAATTTTTTATTCTAAGGAGATTTGGTAATTTTCAAACCAATTTTCTCAATCAAACAAAACCATGTGCAAGAGCTAAAAATAGAGCTGTAACCTTAAATATATTTTGTTCCAATAAACATTTTGTCTCAGTTTCTTTCAGAAGAATCTTAAGCACACAGTAAGAGAAATTGAATTAGAGAATTGCAAGGTTCTGCACAAATGTGAATTAGAAACTTTCTGTGTAGCAAGGATAAGTTCTGAGTTAGTAGCAAACTTGTGCACCTGGAAAAACATTAAATCTGCATTATGATAGCCAAAAATATGTTTGTTCAAGTACCTTATGTTTAGAACTGGGTAAACTAGTCACAGGAAGGCTCTCTTTTTATTGCTATTTATATTTAATGTGATAGAAATAGGAGGCTTCTGTATAATTTGGACTTCACTGTTTGGCATGACAGAAATAGAAAATAATTATTTGCTAAGGAAAAAAAAAAAGGATAGAAAGAGATTTAAAAATATGTATTAACAAACATAAGGATAGAGTAAGGTGATTAGGGCAACTGCCTGAAAGATTTCTGCACAAGAAGATTTTTGTAATATATTATTTAAAAAAGACCTATGAGGCGTCTGAGTATTTCCCTCCATGTGGGACTGCCTGTAAAAGTACAGCCTCTAAAAACCAGAATTATAGAATGACATGAGGAATACTTTCCCTTCCACTAGCAAATAGCTGGAGAACATCTCCGAGGGCTGATTCACACTCCTGTTAATGAGAGGCAACTCCGTAGACTCCTGTAGAATAATGCTTTGTGAAAGGTGCAATGGAGAATGAAAGGTTCTTGACTTGTAACACCAAAGTTCATCAGGCATTTAACTCCACTAGTCCACAAATACAGCCAATAAACCAGACCATCATTCTGAGAAATCTAATTTTTCTAGCTGAATGCAACTGCTCTGAAATATCAGAGGAAGTAAAGTATAAGCATCACAAGTGACTGCATTTGGCTTTTATATTACTGTATTTTACTTCATGAATTCAGTTTAGAACAAGAATGATTAAGCCATTTTGTGATATTTGCTTTTGTATGCTACAGTATGAATGCAAGAGATTTGGTTTTTCCCTGAATGTTTACACAGATGTACACACAAGGTAAGGTTTTACTTCTCAAGTATAAATGGTTACAAGAGGAGGAGGTGAACATAAGGCTTAGAACAATAAGCGTGATAATGAGCAATCTGGATACCGACCATACTCACTGCCAACTGCTTTTATGAGCATTATCAAATCAAAGAGAAAATGTGCTAAGGGGAATAAGGATGAATCAATGCATGGAAAACTGAGGGCAGCATAACACATACTTTGATCCTATGGCAACTGAATTATTTAGATTTAAGACTGGAAAATGATCTGTCTGCATAATTTCACTAGCAATCTCAAAACCAACGAACATTTCATTACCTTACTTCATTAACTCAGATAATGGATGGAAATAGTAACAATAGAACTATAAAAAATGATTTTTTAAATGATTACGATTATTTAATGAGATTTAATGTACACAGTTAATCCGGTTCTGGACATGGAAAGCAAAATATAGGGATGGAACTGGTACTACAGGTTAATATTTCCTGTGATACAGAGGGAATATTTATTAAAGCATTAGGGGAGCAAATCCTTCAAAAAGGATCTCTGAATGTGCCATCAGACCGCTGTGTGTGCACATTCTGTTTGGACAAACAAGCTTTGCATGTGAAGACTCTGCCATAAGCATTTGCAGATGTCAGATTACATCTCCTGTGCCTGTAAGACCTGAAAGCAGTGTGAGGCTGAGGCTGCTCAGCAGATGTGCCCTTCTGTGATCTCACCTAATATATGCAGGAATTAATGTATTGTGATATTTTTTGCTTATTCTCCTTGCAAGGCTTCCACGTGAAAATTCCCCAAGCACCTTCATTTCTCTGCCATGACCTGGGCTGAGCCATAGGGTGGTTTGCTGGGACTCACAAAATGGCCATTCCTCATTCTCCCTTTATGGAAAATTCAATCCAGTCAGAAATGGGGCCACAGCCATTACTCACACAAAAGCATATGGGAATATCTTAATATTTCCTTTCTTCCAGCTGCTCTTTGGGGCTCTGGAAGATTTTTCTTGCAGCTATAAAGTCAACTCACTGCCTTGCCACACAACCTTGCTATAAACTCTGTGTGTGCATGCCTCTCACTTGGTTGTGTCAAAACTGATCCCTGCGAAATATAATTAGATATTTGCTGGGCCACAGAAATTGTGATTTTCTTCCTGTTTCAGACTCAGCATTAGGGATTTGGGAGCTGAAGCCTAGGTTTCCTCTTTTTTTTTTTTTTTTCCATGAATGCTGTAAAACTTAAGTTCTTGGGTTACACTTTACTCTGGGCAAGAAGATATTTAAATTATTCCCTTTATGGTGGAAGAATTTCCACCTGTGCATGAGAGTGGTACTCCCCTGTCAGATTACCCTGCAGAGCTGTGGTCAGAGGAAAACCATGACAAATAAGGGTAAAATTTATTCCACAGAGAACTTGATAACAGGGAAAACAAGCACAATTTCTACCTCAAATTTACTTTGTCGTTTTTCTGTAAATACCAAGGAAAGAGAGGTACCCTTCTAAAGCCCAATTAGCTGCCTGGCACTCTAAGAAAATGTCTCCACCCCACCCACCTGAAAAGATTTTTCCAGTGGCAATGTGCTTAGGATGCCTTTTTTGCAGACATTCATTTGTACTCTCCCACTCATTATATGAGTTTTTCACCCTCATATAATCTACATAAGAGAAAATGGCTTAATTTGAGAGTTAATGAATTACACCAGAGTTCAGCACAGGGGACAGGTTTGAGCAATGTGGTGCCCATGTCCCTTCAGAGAGCTAGCTGTAAATGAATGATGCCATCTGACTGTGTCTGTGAGTGTTACCACTACATTGTACAGAAGTTTCCAGGTTTACATTTTAAATCCATGCATTTATTTGTCCATAGGATTATTTTGCTACAGCCTTATAGCTAGAGTGTGATTGAAAGAGGTACTATGATGACATATATGTCTGCATAAAACCAATTACTTCAGGACCATTTTAAACTCACCAGAAGTGTATACTTAATTGAGTCTTGCTTAGTGGTCTGGGAATACTTTTTATGTAGGATTGATTATGCACTCCTGAGCTAGCAGGAAGCATGCATGCAAGAGCACATGATATAAACAAAGCTCTGATGCAAAAAGGTTCAGAATAGAGCTCTTAACAGAGATTTTTCCTACAGGCAGCTCATGGCATTGTCTTTGTTTAGAAAGGTCTCATGATCTTACAGAAAAAAAGAATCTCGCTTCTAAGCCTTTGATGTGTTTAGAAATGCAAATTTCTTTGTCTCTTGCATTTCTGATGGCATGTCAGATGTGTGTTCTGATGTGTGTGAAAAAATATTCAGAGAAATGACCACCTTTTCCTTTTGTTAATATGATATCCCTAAATCATCTCTCCTGTTCTAGTTACCATCTCCTTTTGAGTCAAGACCAATTATTCCTGCAGCTTTCCAGTTGAGTGCAACAATATTTCAAGGTACTGCTCACCTATTTACACAATGTAGTGCTCTGAAGCATAAATGCACACACCACTCATCTGTCAATCAACAGTTCTTTAATAACAAAGAAATTTTGCAGTCATATTCTACAGGATATGTCTAAACCTATTCTGAACCCTCTTCATGCCTTCTCAGCCCTCAGAAAGCTAAATCAGATTTTGACCCACCAGTTGGGAAGGGGATAATTTTGTCTACAGTATATCCTTGAGCTATTCTCAAGTGTTAAAAATTGTCTTCAGAACCTCTCTGACTTGGAAAAAAGATACAGTTACAAACTGACTCTTCTTTTATTGCCACCAGCTACTCAAACAATGTTATTTACAATGACATAGTTGACACCACACCTGTTCCTACCAGCAAAAGTACAATGTGTCCCAACTTGAGGAGCAATGTTCCCAAGGCAGTCCAGTCTGTGAATTATGATTAAGGACATATTTACTCCAGCTGTGGAACATAGTATGGGGATTCTTGAGCTACTACTGACATGCAGCATCACAGTTCACCATGTTTCGTGATTTTATCCCTTTTCACAGACCAACTGACCTTGCTGAGCAACCATCTCTTTAATATAGTTGTTGTGGCTGGTAAACTGACAGACATTGCAGGGTCCTGCCTGGTGCCTGCCTACTTAACTGTGCTGAGTGATGCCATAAGGAGGTGCACATCAACATGTCCTTCCTCAGTCAGGTTAAGGAGTCTGTCTCCTTCAAAAGGCTTTGCTTTGTGACCCTAGGCCATGACCCCCTTTCCAGTACCTCTCCTCAGTAGCTTAGGGAAGAAGTGATGAATATTGTGGCTTGCAAAGTTGCTACTGGCATTTCATCAGGGTATCAGAGTTGTTTATTTTCATGAAGGTTTTCCAGGATATCACAAAAAGATACAGAGAAATTTAAGATACTGCAGTGAGAGTGGAATTTACTAGGAGAAATCTGTTACTGGTGTAGCTCCAAAGAAATATCCCAGCAGGGAATTTGCCCCACAGCCTGTTTTAAATACAGGGCTCTTCAGAAGCTTCTGGTGACAGAGAAAAGACAGTTAAATGGAACAATTAAATAATACCTGTCCAAAAGCCAGCTGGAGATTGCCTTTGATATCAGAATCCATCTGTGCCAATAAGTGAGCCTACTGGGGAGAAGATGTAACAGAAAGAAATAAAAGTGTCATGACTGCTGGCGGACAAGTAGAAGAAATTCAATTAGCTTAGCTTGAAGCATTCATTCACCACTGTAAAAGAGGTTTTACTTTCCATCTCAATACCAGAATGGAAACTGTTCTACATATGGGATCTTACCATTATTTATAAATGTCTAAAGGGCAGGTGTCAAGAAGATGGGGCCAATCTCTTTTCAGTGGTGCTGTGTGATAGGATAAGGGGCAATGGACACAAACTGGAACAGGAGGAAGATCCACCTAAACATAAGTAGAAACTGCTTTACTGTAAGGATGGCAGAGCCCTGGAACAGGCTGACGAGAGAATTTGTGGATTCTTCTTCTCTGTAGACTTTCAAAACTCACCTGGACATGTTCCTGTGCAACCTGCTTTAAGTGAACCTGTTTTGTCAGGGGGGTTTGACTCTGTGATCTAGAGGTCCCTTCCAACCCCTACTATTATTGTGACTCTGTGATATCCTGCCCTGAGAATAAAACTTCTCTGATTTTTATTTTGGACTTCTCCACATATATATTATCATTACAGCTTGAAATCTCATTTCTATGTACTGAAAAACAGATTCCATGCCTACCAGGGCAAGATGAAAATACTTAAATCATGTAGTAAATGTATTTATTTACTCTGAGAAATAATACTATTATTCACTATGCAGAACACAGAAAATTCATAAATGTCAATTCCGTAGAAGTTTCTAAACCATATTTCTGAATCTGTGCCCTCTTGAATGTTTTGTCATCATCATCTAGCTTGGAATTTTGTGCCCTGAAACGATTGCTGTAATATTATGTAACAGGCATTCCCCCTTGAAGCTAATAAAATAATGCCTCACTAGCTGTTACTGCCACAAATTCTTTTGACATTTTCTTCTTAATGATGATCTCAGCTGCATTTTAGAAGACAAAGTATAAAGCAGTCTTTGCTTCAGTAGTAATGATCTACTTATTTTTCATATCTCCTTTTTAATAAAATACTTCTACTGATGCATATGATTAAAAAATCAGCTTCCTGATCAGTTGGCTTTAGAACTGTCACAAATTTTTCATCAAGAAACATACAGCAGGTGAGCCTGAACAGAGTTTACATTGATTGAATGATAGTAAATGTTTTACTGATAGAATATATTACGAAAACAAAAAGTGTTGATGGCAGAGACTGAATACTAAAAGGTATTGTTTTATGACAACAAAAGATTCCCTGAAATGATTTTCAAAAGCTGCTAAACCATAACAATAGAAATTGGTTATAATCCAAGCAAAGAGATTTAATGTAGAGCTCTTTGCTTGGCATCAGATGCAAGGAACCAAGATTTTAAAAACCCATTGTCTAAAGATACTCTCTTTAGTCCAGATTGATATCTGAAGTCCCAGATTTAATTTTTGCCATGCTAACAAAGAAGCCCTTTCTGAAAACAACCAATAGTCATTGTCTGAGGCATCAACTGGTAAGGTGTAGACATGTGTTTGGGTAGTCTTCCTCTCAGAGCATTGTGGTTTGTTTAGTCAACAGTGGTGAAATACAGCTTCTGACAAAAGCACTACAAAATTTACTCTTGTAGGAAATAAAACCAAAGGCAGGAATATGCCTCTCAAGTACTCACATTATCACTTCTAAGTCCAGATGGAAAATACTAGTGTAGAAACTCTGATATCTCATACAAAAATCTCTGAAACAAGTGATTTATTATGTATCAGAATTTTTAATTCCCATTTTCCTACTGTTTGTCGTGTTTCAATTTTATGGACTCTTTTTAGAAAAAATAATCTTAAATTGTTAATTTTTGCAGGTATGGAGTTTTGCTTTTTCTCCATACTTTTGTAGCAGAATAGGAAAACATGTACAAGCTGGACAGCAGATGTAGAGGAATAAAAATATAGAAAAGAGAGCTTTAAGTCATATGGTTTGGTAGAGTTTTTGCCAACATTGGTGTTTTCCATTAGAAAAAAAATAGGAAATATTAAAATGCTGTGAAAAATGTTAACAGAATGGGAAAATGCTGTTGAAAACTAGCCCCAGTTCTACTTCTAGGTATCCAGTGGTACAAATAAACCCCCCAGGTTTTAAATTTGTTGGTTTTTTTTTTCCCATTAAAATGCCTTTGGAAAATGAATATAACCTGTGCTGTAGTGTAGAGGAAAATCTTTCCCATTTGCTACCTTTACAGACATAAGTAAATAGACCATTATTAGGAGAGTAAACACATCATAACTTGAGTATATATAGCATAAGAATCCCTATACAAACATGTCCTTCAAATAACACCTCCACCCACCTCTCAAGCCTGCTTACAGTATCCAGGTGTTTCAGTAAAAATCTGTCTTCCACCTCAAGGGATTTTCTTGCTTTTTTCCCCCAGACAGTATTACCAGCTAAACTGGCTCAGAAGTGTAGTTTGATTCAACTGGGCAGACCAATCAGTTCAGTTCCCATCCTTTGCAATATCTTTTGGTGTCCTTGAAATCTGCTGTTACGTATCACAAAGGTCTGTGCACTCTCTTCCAGCAAAATCCTCTATCAGCTTTGTCACACAGCTCTGCAGAAGAGGCATCAACTATTAAGGCTGCTGAACACATACATTAGTAGGTGTGTAAAAATAAGGTCTACCTTTATAATGTAAGAGCTCCTTCTTTTTCCCTGCTCTGAGCCCCAGAATCCAAGTTCAGGTATAATGATGGATCATTTCTAGAGGAATTACGAGTAGTAGGTCCATGCAAAATAAATGCTCTGTGGCAGCATATTTCCAATTCATGAATGAATGATAGCTTTCTCCTCTGCAGTCTCTTCATAGTGCTAATCAATATCACAAGGCTATGCTGCAGCAAAAGAAGGTTGGAACTATGAATTCTTCAGTATTTCTCTACCTGATTTCAGAAAAAACAGTAATACCAGAATTGTATTTTGTAGTCACATATGCTGAATCTATTTGTTTCTACAGGACAATACATATTGCACTCATCAGCCCAGCAATGTCAATAGTTACGGTTTTAATAGCCCAGCTGAACTAAGCACTAGTTTTTTCGGTTATTTTAGGGTTTGAAATGTCACATACTGGTTTCCAGAACAGATCTGGAGCTTTTTCTAAAAGCTAGCAGAAAAGCCAAATAATCTGCACTGGAACATTTCACCACTGATGAAATGATGCATGTTTCATGTGCTGGTTTCTCCTAGGCCCCATTTGGAAGCTGCTGTTGATGGACTAGTAGCCGTCTGCATCTGGTGCACACTGCAGAACTCGTATCCTGTGTTCTTTCTTACGTATTGCTCAAATTTATCCCCAGATCCACTTATCCAAAGAAAGAATTATTTTTCAGTATTATAGGTCTCTGGATCTAAATGATTACAAGAAGGCAGCAGCAACTGGGAGGTGTAGTTATGAATGATAGGAGTGAGCCTGCTTCTGTTTGTGAGCTCTAACATCAGTTAGTTCAATTGCAGTGCAGGGGTCTTCTATTTGGAACGGAGTCTGTAAATGCCAGCTCACAGTCATTTTGCTGCTTTATTTTCTTGCACTAGATGTACTTCTGCAGGATGGTTGTGGAAGAGGGAAGAAACAAGAGACTCAAAGGAAGAAAAAGAGAAAAGGACATTAAAGAAAGTAGAAAGATAATTAATGGGCATTAATGGGGATCAGTCAGGGACCAGTAAACCTGATATCCCATTATTAAGGAAGACAACTCAGTTATAGAATCAGTGCACAGACAATTAGATCCTTGCCAAGGAACCCTGAGGCTATTCATGGAACTGTTTACCTGAATGTGTGTGCGATTTCTCCTTAAAAAAAGAATGAAAATGTAACTTCAAGACAAAACAAATTCTTAAAAGCACATGACAAATTTACATATATGTTATATCAATATAAGGGAGCGATTTACAGCTTTAAGTACTAAATAAAAATATATATATTTATCCTGATCCATACTGTGTTTTTCCACAATGCAATTATTTCTTTTTATTGTTTTAGTTGAATATTCAGCTAGCATATAAAGAAAGTGCTCACCATTTGCTTGGAATGTTGAAGGTTTAAAAATGGCTTATTTCTGTTATTTTAATCTTGGGACATATGCAGTTCTCATTGTAGGATGTGCAATTGCTTAGGAAATAGCTATAAAAATAACTTCAAAGAACAGAAGCAGAGCACACTGATTTAGAAGCCTCATGAGTACAGTTTTCTGGATGTATGTAGACAAAATGTTGACATTTATCATTACAGAGGGTTTTTTTTACATTCAGACAATTCTTGATTATTTGTATCCTGTGCAAGAATTATGCTTCTAGGCATTGAACTTGCATATAAGGAACCCCAAAACAGAAACTGCCTCGGAAACACCAAAGTCTCAATGCAAGTGCTGTTCCCAGAATCACAGAGATTAATATCTCGTAACCAGTGCTGTACCAGAGACAGTGATAGGATTTGCACTGAATATTTGTGAATAATACAAACTTAAACAAAGCAGGAAAATATAAGGCAAAAGTTTTCCCTGAAAAATTGTTCTGGCCTTTAGCTAGAATCATAAAATTATAGAATCATTTATGCTGGAAAAGACCCCTATGACCATCGAGTCCAACTGTTAACACTGCCAAATCCACTAAACAGTGTCACACATCTACCCATCTTCTACATGCCTCCAGGTATGGTGACTCTACCACTTCCCTGGGCAGCCTGTTCCAGTGCTAAACAACCTTTTTGGTGAAGAAAATTTTCCTAATATCCAACCTAAACCTCCCATGGCATAAGTTCAGGCTGTTTTCTCTTGTCCTTTTACTTGCTACCTAGCAAAAGAGACTGACACCTGCTGATAAATTGTCAGTTCTGTAGTATCTTCTGTAGATGCATAAAATAGCACACTTCTTTTTTGTTGTTCATAACTTTCAAAAATATTTATGAATGAAGTAATATTGTGCATATCTTGTAATTAAACAAAGAGGCAAGAAATTGAAATGACAGGTTGAAATCATATAGCACACTGGGCTAGATGCCACCAATGGAACTTTATATGAATCTTTGTCCAGGCCTCAATAATGTCTGCTGTTAACTTCTTGTAAAGTAGAATTTTTAAAATTTTGGGCCCAGAACTAATGCTCTTAATCCATCTGAATAGTATCAAAGGCTAAAAAAAAAATCTCTTGGCATTTTAAAGTGTTTTTGGAGTCTCTAGCATGACAAAGGAGGACCTCAAAGATTTTTCTGAACTTTCTGAAGCCAGGTGGGAGCCTAAATGGTACCAAGCACCCCTGGAATTTCATAAAAGACAGTGGTGGTGTGCAGAAAGAAGGATTTTGTCTGATAACTAAAGAGAGCAGCATATTTATCAGATGTAGCAATGGTTTCTGTACTCTTTTGATCCCATGGACAAGTTTAGTAAGAAACAAACGTAGCCTGTGCCTTCCTGATGCTGTTGATTCACCGCTCCCTCACCCAGCTGGGCTTCAGCTGCCTCAATGGTGTCTGCAGACCAGAGACTGCAGCAAGCAGCTGCAGACTGGCTCTCCTCACACCTTGCTGCAGATATGGCCCCAGGAATCTTGTTTCTTACTTGAATGGACACAGAGAAAATAGATACTTTATGTTGTACTTATGCAACCTACAGCAAGGATTATAACTGTGTGTTAAGAGCAATTTCTAGCCCTGTGATACAGTTAGTGGCAACCAAATAACAAACATGAAATATACAACTGTATTGCCATGCCCTGTAATAGCATCAGCATCATAACTGAAGAGAAACATTACTGACATTTTGAAAGGAAGAAAAGGATTTGCAATTCTGGGTGTGACAACATATTAAAGAATTTATCAGATAGCATCTGATTCTCTGAAATGACATTTCTACCAAATGGTCAGGCACCTTCCATGCAAAAATGAATGAGGAATGAAGCAACATGTGTCATGGTCAGAGACTTCCATTGCTCAGACTTTAAAGTCTTCAGCTGTGTATGAAAACATACTCATTTCTTTGTTATTTTTATCCTGCTCACAACAGCTTTATGATCTATATTCTTCACCACTTCAGAGCTAGTAGATCATGAAGACACATCTCACTTGCCAGACATAAACATAGATTGTTTTATTTGGGGAAAGAAAAAAAAAAAAAGCAGTATTTTGGATGGACTTCTAAAGAAAATGCCTGTAAAATATTTGTATGTGTATGTGCCTCTACTGAATTAAAGACTAGGGGGGTGGGGGATGGAGCTAGGTGTGCAGGTGTCAGAATAAGGGAACATGCTGTAGTGGACTCTAGTTACTAAATTAATTCTAAAGAAAGAAAAGGTTTGTCCCCTGGACCCAGCTAAATGTGTGTTAGACAGAATTTGCACACAGCAGATAGAAGTTTTAGACATCTAGGGATCCAAAAGGCCTAAGAAAGAGATGAGCAAGCTTTTCCCACCTATAGCAATATATGTGCATAGTTCTACAGACTATTGTTTTGATATTTTATTAGGACTTTCCATTTATTTATTTTTAGGAGGAAACAGGTCTTAGAGTCACAGGCTAATTCAAGTTGGAAGGGACCTCAGGATGTCTCTAGCCCAATCTCCTGCTCAAAGGAGGGTCAACTATGAGGCCGAACCAGGTTACTTAGAGCATTATCCAGTTGGGTCTTGAAAACTTCTAAGGACAGACAGCACAGCCTTTCTGGGCAACCGAGGTATTTTATTACATGACATATAAAACCTCAGGGATAAGTAAATGCATTGATATAATTGAATTGTGCTTGATTAATCAGAAAATGAAACGGCTAATTTGCATCTAGAAGTCCTAATGGCTGTTTTTAATATGTTTATTCGTAATGTTTATTCTTGCATTACCACAATGGAAAAGGAACAGCTGTTCTTGTAGTCCTCTAAAATATCTTTTCTGTCTGTTTCTCCTCTGAAAGAAAAAGAGGGGAAAAAAAAAGTAATTTCTGTCATTAATAGTAACTGCTACCACAACAAAATCTTGGCTAACACACAAAAATGTTATGACACTCTTCGAAAACATTGTAACCTGATGGCAGCCTCAGCCTATGTGCCTATCAGTTATCACAAGCTGGAGATGGCAGAATTAGGTAAGGATGAACTGCTGCTGAACTCTTTCTCTGGGAATAGACAGGTTCCTTCTCCTTCCACATTCACTATGCATGACTACTTTTTAAAATTACTTCTACTTACTTCTTTCCTTTAATACTATATTTGGGGACAATCCTTTCCCTCAGTATGAAAAGTATGAGTTTGATAGACACTGACTGACATTTCTAAAGGTGGTAAATGCTATCAGGAACCCTCCTCTGTACAAAATGATCACCTGGCATTTGGGTTCTTTCTGTGTTCATTACTTTGCCTGAAAAATGTGCAGAGACTTGCTTAATAGCCCAAAGTGTTTGTTCCCAACACATATATTGACACTCAGGGAGTCCATCATGCTTAACATTGGAATCATATGTTATTTTGTTATTTTTTACCTCTGTGACATTTTTCATTGGGTTTCCGGGTAATTTCTGGATTATTGAAAGCATAAGTTCAGTTATCTCAAGGGAGATGAACTTCAAAGTAAGAGAAAAGAATGATCTAGTGATCCACACTGTATCCTGAGATACCTGTCAGGCACTAAACCAAGTGGGACGTATGAAAGTTATCTCTGGTTTTCTGACTGAATTTGAGCCTCAAACCATAAATGAGGGTGGCTATTTCAGTGGCTATTTTGGGGAGATCTTGAGTCAGGTTTTTTTTTGGTTGTTGTTTTTTTTTTTTCCCCAGTACTTCTGATTCCTGTGCTTTGCCAGGAACACAGAAAAAGTCCACCCCTTTGGGGTATAAAACACAGGTCAGAGTTCTGACCATGTGTTCAACACATGGAAAAAAAACAGGCATGTAGAAATGGGAGTGTGAATCCAACACTGGTGACTAAAAATACAAACACGGTCCTTAAAAAAATGTGAGTAATGCCAGTAGCAATGCCAGTGACGGCTCACAAATTGGAGGTAGTGCCTTACTTTTTCCTTACTCTGCAAAACCCAAACTGAATGACCTAGTTAACAGATGGAGACAAACAAAGGAGAGAAACATCTAGTTTGTATATCCTGATAGAATTTGTGTGCAAGTTCGGTTGACATGCAATGTTCATAGAAGCAGAAGCAGAACTTTAAATCGCACCCAGAACTTTATACATTGAAGCTTAGCAGGGCTCTGAGAATCAATGATGGATTTGCAGCTGGAAGGATCCACACAAAGTAGAAGCTTGTTAAGATTTACCTACCTAAATGTCATTAAATCTTTTTATTTCTCATCAGCAAAAAGGGCATGGTAGTTCCTCTTTAATGCATAAAGACATTGACAGACTAAGTATAACAAAGGTTATGAAGCATTTAAATACTGTGATAATGGAGCTCAGAGTTGAGTGCCCATAAACCCAGGGGCCTGATCTGCTCAGGATCCAGGAGCCTGGAAGTCTCGGCTTTCTGGCACCTTATCCAGCTGCCTGCCCAGGAGCCAGCCAGACCAGCCAGTAAGCAGTCAGGCCAGCAGAAGCTGATTGAAGATCTCTGGGTTTCCATTATATAATGGAAATGCAAAGCAGACTCATACTTTAAAGAAGGATAAGATTTCATCATTTCTGACAGAAAAACATGCCATACAGGAATCTTTAATCACTTCTATTATTAACTATGCTGTTAAAAGAATGCATCACATTCCTCTGATGTACCACGTGGCAAATCAAAAGTAGTGGTCTGATGGATTGACCAAAAGTCTCCTTTTAATCACCAACAGAAACTGCTACTGATTTAAACAAACTAGTGCCAATCTTAGTGAATGCACATTTTCAGGCACTTCAAAACTCTCCACGCATTTATTGGTGATAAAACAGTACAGCTTGGACTGAGTCAAGAACTTTGAGTATCGCTCCTATTACTCCACTAGAGGTACTTATATACAGAACAACACTGCATGGAAGCATCTCACAGGTACTCTTCTGGGGAATCCTCTCAGCATACCTGAGAGGATGGGAAGCACTGTCTACCCTTTGTAGTTCAGACACTGAGGCACACAAGGTGAAGGCACAGTAAGCATGTGCTGTGTATTGTACTCAGATTGGAAGTGAGGACTGATTTTAAAGAGTGCAAAAAGGGAAAAGGAAGACAAAGTAAAAGAGTCTGCTGTAACGTGGAGTGATTCAATAGGCACATATTTTCATACTCATAATCTTTGCTGGACACTTGAATTTGCTCCTCTCAGTAGAGACGTGAGGGCTCCAGCTGAACAGCTCCACACACTGCACCAAAATCTGTTGAGAGGCATATCGTGAGTAGGTGGTCTCACCTAGGGCATCCCCACAACAGACAAGATTAAACATTTTCCTTAGTTCATCTGTGGAATTTTCTTTTAAAATTTAGCTGGAATGGCTGAGGTTTTTCAGGATTTCTCATATTCCTCCCAGTGTTTTACATGTGTTTGCTTTCCAGATAGAGAATGTCCTTGTGGAATAGGAGTGTTGGTCTGCTGAGAGATAAAAAGCTAGATCAAATAAAACATTTATGTGCCTAAAGGAAATGCATTTTAGCTGCATCACCTTTATAAATAGTCTATTGGTGAAAGCACTCAGTGAGGAAGTGGGAGACCTCAGTATTAATTTCTTACTCCAACAGTCTACATTGAAAGGGAAGCTGTGCTGAAAGTGTTCCGCTAGAGAGGAAATAATTTGAAATGTTGGGTCAAAGGCGTAAAGAACAACTACAAGAGAAGCATGTCCCTGCAGCCTGGGGTGAGCCTCTCTATAAAGTGTGATGTACATCTTGGAACCAGTCAGGTTCTAATTTCTCTGACTCATGTCACCTACTAGACATCACACCAGAAGACCTACTCCTAGTGGCCTGCTTTTAATTTATTAGAGGAGACTTAATGGAGTTAATAGAGGGAAATATGAATCCTCATTTTTTTTCCTGTTGTCAACAGGGTATACAGCTTTCTCTGTCAGCAGAGAGCTATCAGAAAAGAGTATCATACAAAATGAATGACTGCTGTTCACAAAAATGCTGAAACACAACTAATTGATTTTGATGAAGCAGGCAGCTATATTTGATTTGTGTACTTTACATTCAGAATCTTTAATAAATCATCTTTGCTAAGAGAGTTACATATAGACAAATTGAATTAAGTGCTGGTTTACTTTTCATTAGAGTTCTCAGAAATGTATAGTAAAGAAAATTGCTTTACAGCAGAATGCCATGTCTATTGACAGAAGAGCTCTTTTTTTTTAAGTGTAAACAGTATCATCAGTATAGTCTGTTAAAAATAAGCTTCTGCATTTTTGTGCAATTTTCTGTTTTCCAAAAAAAAAGTAAGGGNGGACTAAGACACTAAGTTTCAATTCCAAATATTTTCATGCTTCTCTTCCTTGTGTTTTTCCATAAGGTACTTACTGTCAGCCTTTCTTTACCTTACTAAGAAATGTTTGGGATATTGTACTGAAGGGCATGTGCCAGAGGAGATATAAACTACTTAAAATGTCTTCTGTCCTACTCTAAGGGCTTCCACTCCAAATGAAGGCAAGGTACCAAGAGATGGTATCACCTAAATTCAGACCAAGCATGATAGTCACTGTGTTAAAGATACTGCAGCCTTTCCCACCAAAACCAGAAGCAGAGTTATCCACCCACTGAAGGACTGGACATCAGGTACAATCATCTAAACAGTGATTCTCTGGGTAATTTGACACTTTTTGCTTCTTTGAGCAGCAGTTTTTCTACTGTTCCCATGTTATACACCTCCCCACGTCTTTCTTAGGAGTTCAAAGTGATTAGGAAGCCACAAAATTCAAGCCAGCTAAGTTATCAGATAGAATCTAGGGAAATTTCACAATATACCCATGACCCTTCCAACTGCCGGTTACTCCTTTCCCACATGCCGTAAGTGTCAGACTCTCCCATTTCTGTTCTGAAATGGAGCTGTGCAGGGTGTATAATACAAACGGATGCTTTTTGCTAAAATTAAATGATATTCAGTGTTGCATTATTGATGCTACATGATCTTTTGGGTCCAAATGCCAAACTGCATCTTTGGCTTAATTTCAAGGACAAAGGACAAACTTAAGCTTGGTGTTGAACATTGAAGTGATCCCTACCTTCTCCTCTGCCATCTTCTCTATGGCTTAGTTGACCCACAGATCTGGAAGGCAAATTAACATTTGCTATAGTGCAATAAAAAAGGCAAATTCCTCTACTGTACTTGTCTACAGAACAAAGAAAGTAGCTAAATATTAACTTCTGCCAGTGTTGTGTGTAGTCACTTCCTCATGCATCATACCCCTTCCAAATAAGAGGTTTTTTAATCTGAAGCATTTATCTGCCCTCTGCTCACCAACAAGATCACAACCATGAGAAACCACTAAAACAGACAGATTGTATCTGGCCTTCATTTTTCACAGCTTGTAGGTATTCTCTCCTTCTTGACAGTAGTCATAGTTTAAGGTTACAACATTCTCCTGAAATGCATGTCATTACTGACATTTCCTACAAAATCCTTACACTTCTTAAATGCTGTTCTAACCAATACCCACTTTGTCAGAGCAAGAAAGAGACCAAATGTTTTCTCTGAAAAACAGAAGCAGATAATGCTCTTCACACACCTTATACTGAAAATATACAGCAGTGTTTGTTGTTCTGGTTATATAGTAAAAAAAATACCCTTAATCCACAGCTTTTGTGAGTTTGAATAGCAGTCACAGTTAAGCAGAGATTATTACTTTCTCCTGGTTCTTGTACATTTCTGCACAAACATTCACTTACATTTCTCAGGCACACCTACTGAAAAAGACACAATGCCTAAGGAAGCTCCTAACATCCTTGCCCACACTGAGTACTTCCCTCACTCACAAAGAAACTCTGCTGAAGTTTTCTGGGATTACTCACAAAAGGTGAACTCAATGATATAGCTCAATAAGGGCAAAGCTGCTTGCATGTAGTCTTTCATCTCAGGTCTACTCAGAAATTGCCAGTGCTCTTGGAGCAACATGACTCTTCTGAACAGAGATCACACAGATCAAGGGCCTGATACTGATTTTAGACAATGATTTAAAAGTGCAATCCTGTCAAATCTCTCCCTTCTATCTGCCTCAAGCCTTGAAGCAGCTAATTCTGCAGTTCTCACTCATGCAAAACTCCCACAGAGGAAGGCAGAATGAGAGCAGCACTGATTCCCCATCCCAGCTAAGTTACACTGTTCGGTATTTCAATAACCAACCAATAATGGTACTGGTCAGAAAGTTGGTTTTAAAAATAAAACAGTAACTTTTCACTTTGGACTGACAGAAAATTTTCTTCATGGTGAAATGAGCAAATGAAGAGGTAAAGATCATGTGCTTATTATTAAAATCAATATGGCTTCATAGCAACATTTCGTTATTCCACAACAGTAAAGAGTAAGTGTTTGAACCAGCTCATCAGATGTGATCAAAGACACAACTGGATATATTTGAAACATAAAAGATCTTTGTGATTTTCTTAGCAAAACCTTCATTGACTTTTTTTTTTTCCTCATATGTTATTAGCCAACTTACAGTGGAAGCACAACCACAGTGCAAGTAGCAGAGCTGATAACTTTTTATGAAAAGTCAACACCACGCAATATGTTACAAATTCCAGTCTTCAGCTATTACAAGTAATAAGAGAACACTGTTATTAAAAAAATAAATCAACCCAATTTTACTTCCTGAAGCATATTCAATAGTTACATTAAAAACAATTCTTATAGAAATCCTCTGTATTCACTAATTTAGAGGGAAATGCACTTAAAAAGGGTGTATACTGTACATCTTTATTGATGAATTTTACTTTTTATCAAGCTCAGAAGAAAGAAGATCCTCTTGAGGCATTGAATCAGATGAGTAACTGTGACGAGAAATAAATTAAAACCACATAAAATGCCCTGTATTTACGTAAGCTGCTGCACATAGATGTTCAGTATCTGCATCAATCCTTTTTAGACATTTGGAAATGCAAAACAAAAATAGAAGCATTACTTCCCTCATGTTCATAATGACCACAGAATAATTTTATAGCAAAGAAATTACTTTTAAGGCACATCAGTCATTCTATATATACTTCACATCCACTGAAATCTGTCTGTCTATTAAATTTCCTTTCCTTAAACTCCTTGAATTCTACAAGGAAAAACAAAAGGGGAGGATTGTGTTTACAGGCAACAAATCTCATTTCAAAAGCAGTGTAACAATGAAACTGCTGCGTGTCTGCAAACTGGGAAACTGCTCTAAACAAGCATTAAGTGAAAAAGCGGACCTTGGACCTTCGTCTTAGTAGAAACAGGTATCTCGAATGAAGCTGTCCAGTAGCTCAGAGGTAGTAGCTATGTACCATATGTTGCTTTGGTTGCTCTGGCAATTACATAGTTTCTTCAGATTAAACAAACCTGAACTTTTTAGCTACATTGTTACCTACAAATAATATGCGCTTTTTTCAGCTCATCTTGATGTAACTTTAAAAAGAATTCTCCATTTTGCAAAAAAGAAAATGGCTTGTAATTTCCACCTCTTGGTTGCTATTGTTTCCTGTTCCTTATCTGTCTCAGGTACATATTTGTATCAAACCATTTGTTATTTAAAAAGAGATACTCCTGAAAATTAGTCTTAACATCTTTTCTTTAAGTGCAGACGTTTAAACAAAGCTCAAATCTTTTCACAACTTCCAAGGCTTAGTTCAAGAATCCAACAAGTTACAGACTTAGGACTTTGGAAATGTCTCAGTTGTTTCTTCTAATGCATTTGGTGCAATCATCTAATCCTTCAGCAGAACTCCCACTTGCATTTGCCCTTAAGTTAAATTGTCTACTGAATTAACACCAGAATTTTAGCCACGAACAACCTCCTCTTCCAGAGTTAAGTGAAAATCTGATGAAACAAAGTGACCTATCATTTCTCCTTATGCCATAGATATTTCAAGAGAAGAGACGCTACAGACACCCGTCAGACAGAACAGAGGGAATAAAGAAGGGGATATATGATGATTCTCAGGAACAGATTCAACTAAGCTGTTTCAAGAAGCCTGCCCTGTGAGCCTAAATTTCATTCTATTTTTTAAAGAGCTATTTACCATGGAAAGGTTCATTTACGGCAGATGCCAAATCCTGTTGCCTATGGAAGAAGTGATACACATAAAATGGAGCAGTATTTACCCTGCAAACAGAATATGCTCCTTGCAGCAGTGCAGCTGGAGAAGGCAGATATATGCTTAGCTGTCTGACACTCAGTATGCACTCAGGGTTGAATATACGGACACTAGCCCCTGTCTCTCATTCCCTTCATTACAATTTATGACAGTTTATAAACCCATGGGAAATACAGTTTGCTTTAATAACTTTTCAAACTCTCTCTCCTCTTTCCTCTCCCCAACAAAATCCTCTGAAATCATAAACTAGAAATGTAAACAGGAAAAGAGAAAGCAACATTAATATTAAAGGTTTGGAACAGCTGCATCTTCTTCTGAAATATGTTCTCTACTAACAATTTGCAAGGTATGCTTCTTATTAAAAAGTAAATATAAAGGATTTATTTGCTCTAAGACTGTAAATATGAAGGATTTAAAGACATTAGTGGTGTAGTGATTGCTCTTCCTCTGAAAATCTGCATAGCAGACTGTGTCTAACTGCCTGTCTGAGAAGGAGAGCAGCACGTATCCAGCCCCTGAGATAAGCTTTTTGAGGGGGACCTAAAAAAAAAAAAGGGGGGGGGGGAGTTCCCCAGGGCACATGAAAATTGAGCTGGTTGGAAATTCTTTTTCTTTTAACTTAGAAAATTGTTAGATGAGTTCACTAAAATGATTCCTTCCCCCCACTCCTAATACCTGCTCCAGAACAGCAAGGTGCTTAGGCCACTGATTTGAGAGGGAGCAGGATCAGAGCATGATTTTACTGCCTTGTGATCCAACAGGGGGAAATAGGATCATGGGGTGCATGTGTTCTTTTTGATATTTCATAAAAACACGCAAGACTCATGGGTTTGTCCACTGTCAAATTAAAAATTATGGGAAGATAGGAAAAGTGTTTCTCATCCATCTCTATATGTAAAGACTCCTTCAAACAAAAACCCCATGCTTTCTGTTGGACTTAAGCCCTGTGTAAAATCATCATTCAGAAGGTTTTAACAGTACAAAGGTTTATTTATAAAAGAGTTCAGATTGTTCTGTAGGGTGTTTTTGGCAAACATTTAAATCCTTTTGTAACTCAAAATATTCTCAGTGCCTGGTACTTTGCACTTTCTTTCCTCACATAAGCAGTAAAAGGCAATTTCTTACTGGGACAAGCCCACCACAGGCTCTAGCTGCTCTATTTATAAACACTCAAATCTCCACCACCTCTACCACTTAATCCTTTCCTCTTGATGTCTCTGCTTGCTTTCCCATAAAATTCCAGAGACCATAAAAGCTCACTGCCTCCCAAACTTAGTGTCTTAGACTCTTTTCCTCTGTGTACTCCCCATGCCCTCTGTCAGGGTTCAAAGACATCACTCCCCCATTTACCCACCCACACTCCAGCACCACTCCTTCAGCACCATGTCACCATGCTGTACCACAGTGAATGCCCTCAGACTCCCCAACACCGTACCTCACAGCATTACACTGCTCCACCAAGAGGAGAAGACCTCTTTCCTCTCTCTAAGCCTGAACCCCATGTTCTCTTCCCTCCCTTCTTTTTCAGCATAGAGCCTTCTTCTCTTTTAACTCTACTCCTGCTCAAGACAAACCCATCCCTCCAGCTCAATGCCGGAAGTTCTTCTTCTTCTTCTTAAACAAAATGTGTTTGAAGGACCTGCGGAAGTCCTGGTTGAAGATGGTGTAGATGACTGGGTTGAGAGAGCTATTGCAATACCCAATCCAGAAGAAGAACTTGAAAAGAGTCTCAGGGACCTCACATGCCTCCCGGCAAATACCATAGAGGCTGTAGCTGAAGAAGAATGGGAACCAGCAAACTACAAAGACCCCCATGACCACAGCCAGCACAAAAGTGAAGCGTTTCTCTCGGGCCTGGGTGACTTTCTTACGGCAGATGCTGCTGCGTTTCCGGCGACGACGATATGAGAAAAACTGCATGGAGCGACTGCTAGAGCGGGACAGACGGCTACTAGAGTGCTTGGAGGAATATGAGTAGGAGAAGGACTGGCTCTTGCTGCTTTTGCGGGGATGCTCCTCTCGGCTCCGCCTCCGTCTGCTCTCTGAGGTGCTGCTCTCCTCCAGCTCAATGTCTTCCAGCTCAGAGGCTTTGCGCCAGTGGTGCACTGAATAGTGTCCATTCTCTCCTAGTTTCATCCTTAGGGATGTGCACCCACCAGCAGCGCGGGTCAAGCCATTCTCAGTCTGGGAGGACCCCTCTGGCATTGTACGCTTCTCAGAAAGAGTCCTGGTCCTTAGCTTGGCCACACGGTAGATGCGGATATAGACCAAAACCATGATTAGGCAGGGGGCAAAGAAAGAGCCAATGCAAGAAGAGAGGATGTACCATGTCTCATCATTGAGCTTGCACTGGGGAAAGACATCTCCTTCAGGGTCCCGGTACATGGAGATCAGTGGTGGGAAGGAGATGACAGCTGAAATAAGCCAGACAGTGACGATGATGGCCTTGATCCGCCTAGGGGTCCGTTTGAGGTTGTACTCCACCGCCTGTGTGACTGACCAATACCTGTCGAGGCTGATGGCACACAGATGAACGATGGAGGAGGTGCAGAAGAGCACGTCCAGTGCCAGGTAAATGTTACACCAAGCCTTGCCGAAGTACCAGTAGTTCATGAGCTCGTTGGCTAAGGAGAAAGGCATGACCAGGGTAGCCACCAGGATGTCTGCGCTGGCCAGGGACACCAGGAAGAGGTTCTGAGGGGCTCTCAGCGCCCGGCTGGTGAGCACAGCTATGACCACCAGCACGTTGCCCACGATGGTGAAGACGATAAGGAA
>VWZY01001554.1:230989-263656 GCA_013399075.1 Chloroceryle aenea | reverse complement strand
GCGGCCGGCGGCGCCGCCCTGAGGGGACCGCGGAGAGCGGGGGTCTCGGCCCGGTTTGGGGATGTACGGCGATGTGTACGCATTTGCGTAAGCGCAGACTTGGTGCAAGTGCTCGCCTGGGTACAGCCAGGCTCCCCGCCACGCGCTTCTTCGCTGGAAACTGGTGTGAGCCGGCAACAGGCAAGTGCTGGCCTGGGAGTGGAGCAGGGGGAAAACTCTCAGGCTTAGGTCCCGAGAGCAGAGAAGCGTCGGTAATGTGGGAAAGCAAGCACCGAGGAAACTTAGAGGAGTATTTCCCCTGTTTGGGCTTTTGGACTCTGGAAGGTACACGAGAGGTTGATTCTATCAGCAGCCGGAGGTAACGGGCACAGGAGTTTGGCTGGCTTGCTGAGCTCCTTCCCGGCAGAGGCAGGGCAGATGGGGCGTGGAGCCGCGGGCCTGCTTCATTCCTACCCATCTTGCATGCCTGCTGTGAGGTGTCTGAGGGACATGTCTTCAGGCCTTCTCTTCTTACAGCCCTGAGACTTATCTTACTTTGGAAGGAAAATTTGAGAACGGACAATAGAAATGAAGTCAGGGACACTTTAATGTCTTTTTTTTTAATACTGAATCTGCCCAGTGGAAGGTAGAAGGAGGTATTTCCCTGTGCCCCTGGTCTGGGGTGGTACATGGTCCTGAAAAAAGGCACTGCCTTGTGCTGGAGAATGCATTCTCTCTTTCCAAGCCACTTGCTTCATCTGCTCTCCCTACATCCCCCAGAGCCTCCTCTTCAGATTGCCTGTAGGGCACTGTGAGATTGGAGTAACAATAAGATAAAGAGAACAGCCATATATGCAATGCTCCTCTTCTGGGAGCCTTTCCTGATGCCTGGATTTTGGCTCACAAGTCCTTCAAAGCAAGGACTTGTCCCACTGGTGTCTTTGCTGCTGCTGTGCTTGCTTTTATTGTGCCATGCTGCAAAGAGCTCAGAGTGCTTATATAATACCACAGTAGCATAACCCTAACTACAGGATCATCCGTGTTCATTTCAGGTGGACCAGAACATGAGTGCACCCACAGACAGTTAATTCACTTTTAGTCCAGAATAATGTGTTCCTTTTATGCTGTGTTGGTGATGTTACCATCTTTAATGGTATGGTGCCTTTCCCCTCTGTGACACTGTAAAAGATCCAGTAAAAGAGGTAGATCTCTACAGCAGATCTTGCAGGGTACTGCAGTGCTGAAAACCATAGCTTGACTGAATTCCATGGCTAGTACCTAGTTTTGAAGCTTCCTAAAATCCTCTGTGATCATCCTGCAGACTTTTGAAGAGAGGAACCTGATGTTTTGCCTATGGGCATTCCCAGTCTGAGCAGCTGGTTTATGCCTCCCTCCTGTGCCCCATCTGGATGCAGAAATGCAGTGTCCTTAGGTCTTGGGAGAGTCACAGTCTGGTAAACAAATTGTGCTTAATACTGCCAGGTCTTTAGAACACAAAACTGCATGTAGTGAAGGCACATATACCCAAGGTAACTTCTCTTTCACTGTATAACATTTAAAATAATAAAATACTTGATATTGTCATGGTCGTCTAGTTGAAACAGAACAGCCTGGGGCTTTGGGGAGCGATAAAGGATTAATCTGATTCCAGTTACCTTTCTGGTGTAACCAGCGCTGTCTCTTCTGTTCTTAGTCTGTTTGCGTAGGTACATGGACAGGATTATAAAGGCTTGGAAGTGAATACGCTTAGCTCTGATAGAAAATAAAATTCCTGTGGGGATTATGATCTAATTAATCTAGTTTGTAAGCAATTAGCTCTGAAGGTGGTTGGGTTTTTTGTTTTGTTTTGTTTTTTTTTTAACTAATTAACAATGCTGAGACTGCATCTAAAAGAGAAAGGACATAACGTTTAAACTTTGTCAGGTAGCAAACTCTGATAAGACTGAAATGCAGAACCAGTAATCACCTAAACAACTGAAGTGTAACATAGAGAAGAAAATTAAACAGAAATCGGATGCCCTCTCAAGTCCTCCTAAACAGACAAGCAATCTGATAAGGAGAGTTCTTTAAAAAAAATCTTGAAAGCCACAGGAAGATTAAATGAATAGAGACTGAGGTTAGGCAAGCTCAGATATGAAGTAAATAACACATATTTAACATGAAACCTGAATAACCACTGAAGCAACTTCCTAATATTTGTGGTACGTGTATTTGAAAATGTCATAATAGTATATAAGAACTGAGAGGACAAGGTGCAGGAATTTGTAATCTTTTGATATGACCAGCACTGGGCAGAAAGATAGAGTGTATGATCTAACTGGTTCCATCTGAATTTACAATATAGTAAATATAAACTGAAAAATCACATGAACATTTGGGGCTTGGGAACTGTCAAAAAAGGGGTATATAAGCCCTGTGATATTCAATTCCCTTACTAGGGTAATTACAAAGTTAGACTGACCATGTATGTCTTGAAATTTTATGAACTGAAACTTAAAAAAACCCTCCACTAATGATTTGGGGCTTCAGATTAAGAGTTGAAGACTTTTCAAGACTTATCTTTGCTCATAATAAATAAATGTAGAAGTTTTATAACAAAAGCAATGAGACAAGCATATGTCTGAGTAATTATGTGGTATTTCTAGTAAGGGAAATTCAACTGGGATATGAAAAAAAAAATAATTTGGGAGCAAAATATCCTTTTTTTTTTTTTGTGATTTATTTAGCACAAAAGTTGTACTCTGATGTTGAAACAATTCAGTATATAATTCCACTGAAAACAGGGAAGTAATGTTTATGTTTTCATGCATATACCTGAGATCCAGTTTGTCTAAATAGTTGTATGTCAGTCCCTCATATGTAGAGAGATGAATGAAGCATGGGCATAGGTATAAGAAACCTACCCTCATGTAAATCGGTTTAGTCTACGGAGAAATGAAGGTAAAACAGGGTGAACAACAGCAGATAAATCAGTTGTAGGTGTGCTTTTCAGAATCAGTGGTTTCATATAAGCCACAAAGATTAAGGTTTACAGAAACTTGTCATGACAGCGAGGCACCTTGCTGCTTTTTTTCATTCCAAGAAACTCTGTTAACTGAGTTAGAATCATAGAAATATCTGGATTGGAAAGCACCTCTAGAGGTCATCTAGTCCATCATCCCAATAGTTACCAGCTCCTAACCATTGGCTGTCATTTGAGATCATCCTTGGCAGACATTAACAAGGTCTCATGAAAAAAAAAACACAAAACCCAAACAATTTAGAGTCTGGATGAGGCTCTTCTGGGCAATATATAAACTGGATTTGTCTTAAACTGATTCAATCCCAGTTTTTCTGAAGTAATCCAGCAGATACTGTGCTACACCCATCCATCTGCTGTACACTGTCACTGCTGCTCTGGTTCCTTCATCCACCATCCCACTACAAACCTGCTGTCACAGCAGGCTGAGAAAATCCCACAGGAGCAGAACTATTTCTTATTGCTTGTTGTCTCTAATTCTTGTTGACTTTTGTTTGGATCCTCATGTTGGACTGGCCTTTATTTCTGTTAGAGCTCTCAGAAGACTGTATTGGTAAAAGAGACCCACCATCTGCACCTGGGCTTTAGTCTTGGGAAATCCAAAAGCTGTCACTGGGAAGCTGGCCAGTGGTGGCCTCAAGAACTCCAGTTGAAACTCAGGCATAATTACCAAAGGTGACATCAAGTCAGCCACTGAAGTTGGCAAGGTTCCTGCTGACACCCAAACTCTTCAGCTTCTGTTAGGTTGTAAAAGAACATTTGCTTTGAGTAGTGCTGTCACAAGGGCACACCATTCTTGCACACACATAGCTATAGGAGAAAAAAAGTTTTCTAGCTGGTTTGCTGCTTCTGTTCAAGACCTGAAGAAACACTTGTGTGCCTGAAAGCTTGTCTTTTTCCCTCCCAAACATCAGATGAGTTAGTGAAAAATACTACCTTCTCCTACCAACCTGTCTTGTTACACTTTGTATCTTTAAATCATTACAATTGTAACCAAGCTATTAAATGCTCTTCAGTGCATTTTGGTTTTGAATAATCTCTCCCTCTACAGAAGGACAATGTTATAATTTATAGGGAAAATACATTAACTTTCTTAATAAAGGGGGTAATAATTCATATTCAGTGGGAACTGAGTTCCTTACTTCTCCTTGTGACTTTGAAAATTGTCTTAACCAAAAGGTTTATAGGACAGCCTGATTTACTAAACATCTGGAGGTGCTCTCTCATCTCTCAAACTGAGCTTTACATCAAGAGACAAAATTATGCAGTCTTATCAACCATACAAGGAAGTGTCTGCTGACAAAACATTCTGTACATTTTATATACTTTCTGAGACACAATTTGCGTTATAAATCTGCTCAGGATGCCATGATCAAATAGAATGTGTTAGCTGAAATCTGTGTAAGTAGTTAAAGAGATAAACTGTGGTACAAATCATGTGATAGCAAAATGGGATCAGAGGTGAAGAATAAAATAGCCTGTCCTGGATTTCAAAAGAAAGGAACTAAACATAAGGAAACTGGCAGTTACTTTGGAGGAAAGTCAGGTCCTTCAAAAATTGAATAATATCAACTTATTAATTTATCAAGGAAAAGGTTGTGAAGTTCTGTAGCATTAAATGGACATTAACCTGTAAACTCCTGAAAGAAGTTCAAAAGTTTACTGTGAAGGGTAAACTTTCAGTATTCATAAATGGAGACAAATTTTCAAAAGACCTAAGTGTCAGCCTGCTTCCATTGTGATTCTCATGACAGCCTCTGTTATTTTTCCTGTGACGTGTGAAAATTGAACTCTTGTAAATCTAAGCATCAGCTGACCTTTTGTTTTTATCATTTGGATCAGTTATGTACTTTCTTTGCTAACTGTCCCCCCTTAAAAATTAATCGCAATGTCATTTAAGACCCTAAAGATTTATTTAAAGCCTTCCATGAAATGGAAATGAATGTTTGTGGAAATAATACTATGTCCTGTTTGTGGATACTTGAAATATTTCATCAGAAATAGTGGAACCTAAATGGTTTTCAGAAAGAGGTTTTGATGTTTGGTTTTGGTTTTGTTTTTTTGTGCGTGTGTGTCTATGTGTAAAGAACATTTGTACTTGAACAGTTTTTTCAGGTTTTAGGGTTTTTTTTGTACAATGTCCAGAAAAGGAGAAAATTTTGATTGAAATGAATCTGTTTGAAACTTGTTCCATGTGAAGGAATATTTCATGGATAGTTAAGGAATCAAGACCAAATCAAAATCTGTTTATTCATTATTTTTTTCCTTGACGTGGAACTAAAACTTAATTGCCATGTTTCAGTTAGCATTATGCTTGAGCTAAAACTGAATGATAAAGTTTATTGGTTCAACTCCCTAATGCATTATTTCTTCTTTCATGTATTTGCAATGCTTTATCATGCTCTTACTAAGTAGTCTTGGTGGTGGTGGTGGTGAGACCATAAAATGGAAGTCAAATAACGTTTGTCTGCCCTATCCTCTCTGGCTCATTCCTGTAAGTCTTTTTTGCTTTTGCAACAGCATCAGATCAGCCATAGCTGTATTGCAGAGCACCATTGATTCAGCTCTTTGGAATCAAACCTGGAGCTGCTGCAGAATATTTGTTTGAATCTCCCTGTTTCTGGAGAGTCATAAAAAATAGATCTATATCCCCTCTCTTTCTTTTTCCTATTTGTACTGTTTCCATTATCTGTACTCATTTTAAGGCTTCTTCATTTCTTATTTATTAAGTACTTTAAGTAGCCTTCACAGACACCTGTACCGATAGCTGTGCCATTGGTACCGAATGAATGCAGTATTTTTCTAGAACTCTGCACTGTATTACTGTATTTGAGGACTCTTACCCCTGATTTCAGTGTTCAGGGTTTTTTTTTGTTTGGTTGGTTTTGGGTTGGTTTTTTTTTGTGTGTGTGTGTGATTTTTTTGTGTGTGGTGTTTGTTTGTTTTTTTTTTTGTTTGTTTGTTTTTAATCATGCTTAACTTCTATGCAGTAATATGTGTGGGTAATACTAAGTTTATTGTTCCGAACTTATATCAAGCATGCATATATTTGCATTCTGAATGAGATTATGCAAGTTTGTAAAAGCTTCATCTTCTAAGTAGAGAACAGTCTGTGTAGATAATTTATCATCTGTGACATTGCCTATCTCTAATTTATTAATTGTATGGCCTGTTTGGCATAAGTCTAAGACAGCCCTTGTCATGACATTTTCAACTGATATAGTTAGGAGGCAGCTTTTGGCTATAAAACTTTACAAAGCTTCTTCTTTCATTTGTATTGAAATACCCATTTCCACACTAATGATCAAGTAGCATAATTCATTCCAATAGATACCAGTGAAGGTAGAGGAGAAGAAGATGCAGTCTTTGTCACCAAGGTTCATCACCTCCCAGCTGCATCTCCTTCATGGCATACTTCTCCTTAGTATTTTGAATCACCATCTTAGGGATTTCAAAGGGTAATACTAATTGTCATGATAACCAATCACTAAATCAACCCCCATGCAGTTCAGAAGAGTCATCTACCATCTTGTACACTGTTCTATGGTGCTTTGCAGAAGGAAGATCTTGTCTGCACAAGATCAATTAGAGCAAATGTTGCCATGTTTCCTGTGTCTGCTATGAGTGGCAACCTCAAAGCAGTATAATTGACTGCAGTCAAGACTTTTCATGGGAACAAGAGCAGATTGTATTGTTTCTTCTTCACACGAAACCTTAGGGACATGTCCAAATACCATGTTGTCCTTTTCATTTCCTCATGTCTATGCTACAGTGATGTGAGTTGTATTTGTTAATTTAGCATTCTCCCATCTTTCAGAGGCTACTTTAAGGTCATGAAGATTTGATTCCTTCAAGACAGGCATCAAGTTTTGCCATCTTTCACTAGGAAAATACGGTATTTTTTCTTGCAGTGTTTGGATGATGTTCTGCCCTTCTGTTCTTTTGTTCCTCTAAAATAAGGTGAAGTTCATTTTTTCTAGTCATTGCTTCTCACTGCACTTTCCTTATTGTGGCTTAAGATCTGTAAGTCTTTAAACAGTTTGATAAAATGTTCTCATGTCTCCCTTCAGTGCTGCTGTGTTTGCTTTCAGTGCCTCTCTATCAACAGAGCCTCTTTTATCCTTTTTTGTCTGATCTTTTTACTGATTTATCTTTATTCCTATATTCCTTTTTTCTTTGCTTTCTTTTCTGGACTTAATGTGTTGCATAGATTTAACTTATCCTGCCTTATTTCTGTAATAGCATCCCATGTGGCGTTGTTAATACACTCTTCTTTCCTAGTTTTAATGAAGAACAATCTCTGCTTTATTAATATAACATTTACAAATGGCTTCTCATTCTTTTTGCATAATGTCAGATACAGTTTCTGCTATATCTTAAAGTTTATTTGAATGCTACAGTTGAAAATCATTCCTTATGTATTCATACTTAATTTTAAAGCTATTAATCTTTCTTGCAATATTTTCCTGATTTTAATTTATTTTCATGCTAATTATGTATAATTTATATTTTTATGCCCCCAATGTTTGTGAATTTCATCATATACAGAAAAGAACTACCTGAATTAATGCTATCAGAGGAGATCCAGAATTTCTTTATGTATTTAATTTTGAGGGTATAGTGCCCCTCCACCAAAAAGAACAACTCAATCAAGAATCCTTTTCATTGTTGTCAAGTGAACCTTGACTGTATATACACTTTCTGTATCTGTGAAGTCAACATGTCATTGATGTGGCACTGGACCTTGCTAATAGGGAGTAGTAAAAGCCCTGTAAAGAATATTACTCTTTATCATATTCATTTATTACAACTTGATATTAGGTGGCAGTCATTTTCACAAATGCACTTAAAATATTACCAAGAATTCAGATACTATGTCTGTGTTGTAATACTATACTTCTCTGATGACTTGAGACTATTTCTAGCTTGCATTAAAAGTTGTGTAGCCCAGAAAGCAGCCCAAAATTGGGAATGAGTTGGGAGTAATGTCTTCTAGCAGGTGTTACCTCCCTGCTATTGCAGTACCTCTTGGTACACTTTATACAATTCACTGGAGAATCACCTGCAGGTCAAAGAGATGTGCTTGACATTTTAATGTCTATTTTAGTTTTGAACTCAAGCATGCAATTAAAATTATGCATGTCTTTGTGTTTTGGTGAATGAGGCCTTATATTTAGGAAAGACAAATCTGTAAATATCAGTGAGTAACCAAGTGCCAGCTAAGTTTTTAAGTGCAAATGGCTTATTAAAATCATCTCACAAAGTAGAAGAGGTGTCAAAATTAATTCCTTAATTCATGTAACTTGTTCTTACTCATGTTTGCCATTAGGAAAGATGAAGCAAGGAAGAGATGAAGAGAGGATGCTAGGGAGGGAGAGGAAAGGAGGGAGGGGTGAAACCACTACTTTCATCACCTCTTCAGAAAACATCTGATCTGTATGCTCTCAAGTGCTGTGGGTTTTTTGGATTCCATTGTTTCAATACCTGCAATGTGCAGTAGTTTATATTCTGTTTGTATCTAGACTAATAGCAATCATCAAGAATATTAGGTAACACATGTCAAAAATTGCAGTGTACCTTTAGAAACAAATTATCTACTGAAAGTGTTGAATGTAGGTTCTTCCAAATAAGAATAGTTTAACTCACAAAAGATGCACAGCAGGAGTAGCAGCAAGTACTGTAGCCTGCTATTTATCCATCATGCAAAGGATACGTTGATTTTAGGTTCAGCGAAAGTTCAGGAGATCAAAAAAGCATAAGTTACTGAAATTATCGATTAGCAGTAGGAAGACCATCATTAATAAGAAACCTCTGGTGTCTGTTACCAGTCCTTGATCATTTAAGTTACTGCAGATATTGGAAGTGGAAGCCAGTTTAGCACAAGATTTAACTTTTCCTTATTTGTATTCTACTTGCTTGTCAGAACTGTATAAGATTCAGCTAACTCTAACAATCTTTCAGTCTTGAAAAATGAAAACACAGAAGTCATACAAATTAACTACAGGTTGCACAAAGGAAAAATGCATACCAAAGAAGTTTTATTAATACTATGCAGAATCAAAATTTCACTCAGACTCTTGAATTGACATCAGTACTTATGAATGCCTGGTTCAGAGCTCAGTGCAGAAATGAACTCTACTTAGTGAATGATTTTTTGAAGTGTACCAGCATAAATATTAAACACCAACACACATGTACTGTTAATTATAAACAGATTAAATACCTGTGACATTTGTCAACTCTTTCTCAGCTTAAACAGAGTCACATTCCTGTTCAAACTCATTTTGGTGTCCATTGCAGCAAGACATGTGTGACATACCTGTCTCTTTGCATTGCCCTCCTAGAGCTAACCTCCTTGAGCTTCTAGAGGAGCACTCCCGAGCTCTCTGGGGCAGGCACAGCCATAAGTAATGATGTTGCTGTGTACCAGGGTCAAATGGAAGGACTCATTGTCAGTTCAGATTAGATAGATACATATTCTTATTGCATCTGTTCAAGATCAGTTGTTCTTCAACAGTTATTTCAATAAGTAAATTGCATAGCAAAATAAACAACCATGCTTGATGGTGCAGGGAGTGTCCTGTGAGGAAATACCAATGCATCATGGATATTTCTTTTTTTGTCTTTTCCTTTCCTTTCCTTTCTTTCCTTTCTTTCCTTTCTCAATCTTTAATCATGAGCACCCCAGTCAGATGTTCCAGTTCATGCTATTTATATTAAGCAATTCCAGAAGGTGTAAGTGTTGGCTCATATCCACCACAGCTACAGTTAGGTTATAAGAAAGAGTTCACAAGTAAAGCCTTTCTGAAGTACCTGTGAAAACACATTTAATCATTTATATAACACTTGTGACTTACCAGTGCACATTTAAGTATTTGCCTGTGTTATCATTCTCCACCAGTTAAGTCACTGACAGGTTATCAATCTTGTTTCTTCTGGTGCTTTGACAACTTTGTTTTGCCACCTTTGAGTGGGCAGAGGCAATTTGGACTCTGTCCTGTCTCAGAAAATTGGAGTGAGACATATAACAGCTATTCTACTGATGTTAATTTTCGGGATTTCTCTAGAATATGTGTTAAGAGACTGGGTAAAGTGTTCAGAGCTCCTCCTACCGGTGAAGGTCCCATTGCCTGGCATCAAAGAGAGATCTAGTGAATGACAGGTTAGCACAGGTGAGGTTCCCTCCTTATTCTAGAAAAATAATGTGTCTCTAAAGGTGACCTCAGAATTAGCCAATCTATCTTAATGCACAAAAAAATACTAATAAATGAATAATCTAAGAAAGGGCTGAATTTCTAAAACAGTAAAGAGGATTATTTCTCATGTGCAGAGTCATGCAAAATTACTTTGTAAATCTGTGGCAAAGTCAGTTTCTTTGTTGATGATCTCATTTAAAATTTAAACTACTCCTTTTGAGTGGCTACTTTCTGCTTTGAGTTGATAGTCAGCTTCTTTCAGGAAGGCATTTGCAGCAAACTCAGCAGTCTGACAGAGCAGCCTCCAGATAAACAGTCACATAAAATGATGGTTTGGCTTTCATTTAAATCAAATGGTTTTAGGCATAAGGCCTGAGTAACCTGCTCTCCCTCCTGCAGAGCATTCTCTGCTATTCACTCCAGAGACAACCTCAGTAACAGGGCCACACTGATGCTCTCTACTAAACTCATAGCTTATGCAGCTCCACGCAGAAAACAAGCCTGTAATTAAATTGTTCAAAATTAGAAGATCAGTGTGTTTGGCCATCCCTTCAGACCTAATTACTTGCCAAAACACACTGTGTGCAGGGTGGGAATTAATATTAATTAGGAATCTTCTTGAACTGCAGATTACAGCCATTATAGACAGAGGAAATGATTATGAGATTTATGCAACTCGCATCTTTAAAAAAATGTAATTACAACAACAAAGCCCTGTCTCTCAGTGTACATAAAGAGGCTAGATATAGACGTTTGTTCCAGGCTAATGTCAGCCTACATCGACTGCATTCCACAGGATTCAAGAGACAGGAGAGAAAAGCCCTTTGTGTGCTTCCACATAGTAATGTTGCCCATGGTGATTTTCTTCTGAAAACACCCTGGGCCATTCTGGTGTGCTGTCTGATGTGCCTCTGCTACCACCGAGTTCCCACTCTCCAAGGCATGTATAGACACACCACCTGTCCCTTCCAAGACAGGAGGCACAGCAGGGCCATGGCACCCTGCTTTGTGTCAGATGAGCTGAACAGTATGTTTAGGGCAGTGTCCTCCTTAAGCAGCAGCAGAGCCCCCAGTGGTAGAGAATTCAGCTTGGGCCTTGGGATTCTGGGGAAGGTAATGTCTTGTTTTTGTGTTTGGAGGGTGAAAGTCCAAGTGTTGCTCCAGAGGCAGAAAGCATCACTAAACAACAAAGCAGCAAACATTTCCCTTTAGCATAGTGCTAGACATCAGTAGTCTAGACTGCATTTGGACAACCCAAATACCATCCAATTTGCTATTGACTGGATAAGAAGAAAGCCTCCAGAGACATCTAACCACAGTGAAACATGAGGCTCAGGATATACAATTGAATTCTGATAGAATGTGAAACATTTTTATTTTAAAAGACACAAGGAGAGCACTGAAGAGACAGAACAGTGTAAAAGTCAGCCAGCTGTACTCTTTTTAGAATTCCTAGATCAGAATGATGGAATGTGCATGGAGTTGACCAGTGCTGGAGATTGTCCCTTAATGATTGTAGGCTGCAACAGATGATATTTTTAATTCAGGCTTTCCAATAACAGTATCAGTGACTGCCAAGAATATTTGAGGGGCCATACATATAGGAAAAATGAGTAGCCTCTACTGTAACTTCCTGTAGACTGTGTGAATAAAAAACTCTTGTGAACATTCAGTTTCTGATAAAATATATACTGGATTGTTTGGATTGTTGTCTTCTTTTTTAGCATTGAGACTTGAAGGAACAATTTCAAGAGCAGACTAAAATATCATATTGTGTCACTGGGCATACACCTTTATGGAAAATAC
Organism: Chloroceryle aenea; assembly: GCA_013399075.1. Classification (NCBI taxonomy): domain Eukaryota; kingdom Metazoa; phylum Chordata; class Aves; order Coraciiformes; family Cerylidae; genus Chloroceryle; species Chloroceryle aenea. The sequence continues at coordinate 251,656 of VWZY01001554.1, read as the reverse complement.
TTTGAAGAACAGTATTAATAGTATTGCAGTCCTAATGTATTTTGAGAGTAAATGCAAAATAAAAATATAAACCAAATATTGAACTGAAGTATGAAAAGCATAATTTACTGCACTTGAGGCTCTGAGCTCTTGGAAAAGAGGAAATGTTTGTTTGCAAATGCTAATGATCCATATCCATGTGTTTATGAAATGATTGCTACTGAAATCATAGAATCATAGAATGCCTTGGGTTGGAAGGTCATCTACAGGTCATCTGGTCGAACCCCTCTGCAGTAAGTAGGGTTGTCCTCAACTAGATCAGGTTGCTCAGAACCTCATCAAGCCTGAACTTGAATGTCTCCAGGGATGGGACCTCCAATGAACAACACTTACCCATGTTTTAGATTCACTGTTAAAAGCAAGATTCAATTTGCCATTTTTCTTGATATATCTCCTTTTATTTTTAATTTTTTTTTTTTTTAATGGCAGGTAATGCTGTTTTATTCTTAATATATGTCTTAAAGTAGTGCATCTATGTCTTATACACTACTAAAAGAGTGTATATGTCTTAAAGATGTGCTTCTCATTGATGACTAATAGGCAAAGACCTATATGAACCATTTAAAGGAATGGGAAGGAATGTTTGAGAATAGCTGTGCTAAAGCAGTTAAGTGTACCTGTGTGCATGGTTCAAGAAGCTAACAGCTGAATTTTAGTTGAATGTGTCCCACTCTGTCTTATTTTGAAAGACACAAAGAGGGAACTGAATGAACAAACCAATGAAAATGTCAACAGGCTGTACTTTACTTTATGATTTCAATATCTTGAAGTGAATAAAATGATATTCAAATATCTTCAGTATTTGATCCTTATAACAAAAAGTAAGACAGATATTTGTTTTATGAGTTTGCAGTACTCCTGGATTTGAAAATTCTATCATGTTTGTAGAATCCATCATATAATAAAATCTGAAGTTTGTAGAATCCATCAAATAATAAAATCTGAAGTTTCAGGAGAATGAATATTGACCCACAAAGAAAGCAATGCATTTCTAATGTGAATAAATCTAATCAATGTTGTAGAGGAATCCTATATTAACCTTCTTTACGTGATGCTGTGAGTTATCACAAAATAAAACATTTCAAAATTGGTAAAGGGTATAAATAAGCACAAAGAAGCTGTTCCTGAAAATCTTGTGTTTCTCTCTCTCTCTTTTTTTAAATCTGCATTCATTTTTAAAATGAAGGGTAGAAAGAACTCTACTGACTATATTGGAAAATAATATAGAATATAGAAAGCCTTATGAGCCATTTTAATTCAAAATTCCTATTTCTGCAGTGATTAATTATGAACTTTTTGATGTCTTCATCTGCAATCTGCAGTAAACCCCTTGATGGTTGGTTTTACTGGAAAAGATGTTTTGAACTTGGAGTCATTAAGAAGAAAGATTACTTTAAAATCATCTAAAAAGTTTACATCTTTAGGAGAAAATAAATCATCACAGCTAAGACAAGTAGATATAATTTCATAATTTCTTTACAAAAAGTTTAATAATAAGAGAGGTTTTCCTATTGTAAACATATGCATTTATTCTAGTCCTTACAGTCAAAGTACGCTACTCAAAGAATATGGTTATAATTAACCTGCAGTTAATTATACCATACAATCTTGTGGGTATCTGCTGACTACAGTAAAAAAGCAGTCATCCTACTAATGAAAAGTAATTATTTTCTACAGTTGAGTTAAAATTTTGAATGCTTATCTTATAGGATATTTTGACATTTTTCCAGTTGTTGTTTTCACCCTCAAAAGGCAAAAGACAAATGGACTTGGTTCAGTTGTCTAAACCATGATGTCTAGTGCCAGTGGAGATGCCATAGAAAATCCTTCTTAAACTTCAGACACTGCACCAGCACCATGTTTCAGCCTGTGTTGCCAAAATTTAGGCAAATGACTCCAAGTTTAGAATTTATGTATTTGTCTAACTCTGCTTAACTATAAATGATGGTGGGATATCTCCATTAGTTGGAATCAATAATTGTTCTATCAATTTATTCTATTTGTGCTTTGAAGTTTCAAGGCATGTGGTCGGTTCTCTGACAGAGGCATTTTTTTTTGTCTTAGGTAGATACTTTTGTGTCAGACCAGTAAATTTTCCTGCTTGTCATCTGAAGAATAAGGTATTATTTTGAATTCCATTCCCTAATGTAGGAAGTGGCATCTGGACTTATCCCCTCTTGGCCATCCCAGATGTTACTTATAAATATTTGCTTACTTGGCTTTATTCCCCTGGCCAAGCTACTTTCTGTTCTCCAACAAGAGACTTTCATCAGGGGAGCTGAAAATCCCCTTCCTTCCCCTTGCCCATTGATTTTGTGAGAATTTTAAAGAATTCATTTCAATCACAGTACTGTTCACTGGGATGTCAAAGGGGCTCTTTTGTTTCTTAAACTATTAAAGTATTCTAAAATAACAATATTTGTAGAATAATTTCTTCGTAAGTGGATTAGAAAAGAGAAATCAAAGGGGCAATGGAAGAACTGCATAATAGCCCAAAGATGAAAAATATCACTTTTCACTGGCAATGTGGAAGTTGATTGGGGAAGATCAGTAGTTGTTTTGCCAGCATTAAAGATCTTCCACTGGTTTGATGAGTATGAGAGATTTACTTACTAATTATCACTTTTCACTGATATCAGCTATAACTCATAAAACTATGGGATTCAGCTTTCATACAGACATTTTCATTCCTTTTCAATCTGCCTCTTTTCAATTCTGTTCCTTATTTGTTTACTGAAATGATTTAGTTAAGATGTCAAGTGGGAGTAAGATGGAATATTTTCCGGATGGTGCATTTTTCAGTTCATTCAATTTGGCCATTTTAAATGTTATTTCAGTTCAGCTTTAGATCGTAGATCTGCTAAAATTAAGATTTTCATTTTCTGTAGCATCATAAAACATCTTTCTTTTCCTTAATCATTTTACCAGTCAGGCCCAGGAAGTTCTTAACAAATGTTAATCTTTGGGTTAGCATTTGGCTTTGATAAATAACTTCAGATACAACAAATAATCAGACAAGACAGACAGAAATTTCAAGGAGTTATGTAAACAAAAGGACAGATCTTCCAAAAAGTTAAAATAACTTTTCTGAGACTAGATTTTTTCCTTCATACCTGTCATCTGAAGGACAGAGCAAGGAAAAATACAATTTTTCACTTTTTAGACATGAACTAGAGTTAGTCTGGTAGATTGGGAGACTGGAAGTAAAAACCCTGGTGAAAGAAGTTGAGAGGAAATGAAATGAATGATAAAGGGAAAAACAATGGTCTTAAGTGAAGGAAATATATCTGAAAAAGAACTTAACTACAGCTCCTTCCATCACAGATGACCACCAGCACATCAAACCATCCCCCTCCTCCCCCCCCCCCTAACTCCTTGGGAAGTTAAAACCAAATAACTTTAATATAGAAGTTATGGGAGGAAATAGGAAAAAACAGCAGCAGGCACTGAACAGTCACTGCTCAGAGCAGAATCCTTTCATTCCCTCTGCATTCTTCTGGGTTCACTTTGAGAGCAAACATTTTAATTCTGCTCCAAATAGATGTGCTGAGCAATGCTGAAATGCAAGCAGGAGACAAGCACAGCAAGCAGCTGCACAGCCTGAACCACATGGGCTGGGCTGCTGCAGTGCCCAGCACACTCACTCCCCTCAAGCAATAAATAAAGGGGATGGTTCTTTCCTTTAAGGAAGCAGCTGTAGTTTTAAGTCCATGAAGAAGGTAGTGGGTAAATATCTGTTGCTTATTTTGCAGTTATAACACCCTGAAATATTATTAAAATCTCACAGAAATTAATGGAATCCCTTTTATTAACTTCACTGAAATTCTGATTTGTTTTAAGCACTGTTATTCCTGACCTGTTCACTGTTTCAAGTGAGAAATGTGTTTTTGTAGGTGTAGCTGAATATGCTTGGGCTTACCTGAAAATGCACATCCTTATTTTTTGTCCCCTGACACTTCAATATTTGTGCCTGACATAGACTTGACCATCTCTAATAAAGAAACAATTTTTGAGTGTGTTACTAGTGTAAAATTGCCATTGGTCAGAATCGTGTGTGTACAAAGTGAAAGAGATTCTAGACCTAATTGATACACAAACCAAAGCTCAAAGATCTTGAAGAATAATATAATCTTTTCAAAATAAGAGTGATGAAGGTGGACGGGTGTATTCTACAATAACTGCAAGGAATTTTCTTTCTTCTTATAACTTAGGATACAGACCTCTCATATTTTATCTAGATTTGAAATATACCTTAATGTGCTCTAACAATATTATTTTTCCTCCCGAGTATGCCTTCTGAAAGTACACAGTTCCCAAATAAAAACAACTGTATGAAAGTATTTTCCATCTTTTTGACTATGACAAATGATGCATTAACTATACTGATGCTGTATTAGTTTGGTTATTTAGCAAAAGCACAATGGTGCTTATTCATGCTTAGTGGTCCAGAATAAGGCCTGGGGAAGCATTTGCTCAGGCATTATTAAGTGTGTTGTAAATTAAAAGAATATGTTGGGCAGGTCTTTTTTTTTTAACATTACAAAGGAAATCATTCATGCTTCTTGCTTAGTCTATGACTTTATAAGTATAAACCAGGTCCCTCTTATCATCATGTTTGTACAGAAAAAAACAGGGAGGGAATTGCTATGCAAACCCCAAATCTCTGGCACAGACTGTTAGGTCTGGGCAGCTGATGAGGACATGTTAGTCACATCTACATGGTCTCATGCAGACAGCAATAATAATTGTACCTGGTCTCTTGAGTGTTTTTCACTATCTCCAATTTAAGTTTACGACTGTTTAAATCTATCTCCAGTTTAAATTTATTACATTTAAATAAAGGACTATGTCCAGTTTAAAGCCATTTAAATAAAGCTGTGACTGACTGTGCCCAACCAATTAACTCTCGGTAAATTGGCTCTGGTTCATGCCTTCTATCTTAGAGCTCATAGGTCAGCACTGCATGGGATTCAACATCTGGTTCTGTATCTGATGCAGACTGCTAGAGGTGCTTCATCAAAACTTAAAATTTCCTAATATCCTCACCAGATGGCACCTCCCCCATATTTTCTACTGCAAAAAATGGACAAAATTTTGAAACTGATTCTCTTTGGCAGTTCATATTGTCATATGTAAATGTTTTTGTAGCTTCCATCACCTACAAAGAGTGTCAGGAGGCATATTTCATCCAATAAATTCTAGGCCAAATTGATTTGTGATGCAAGAAGATGTGAGCCAAGATCTGGAAATGTCTAACATTGGATTTTTATTTTTTTTTTTTTTTCACATGAAACATTTTGAGTTTGGGCAAAGTGAAATCTTGGTATCACAAGATTCTGGACTGAGTTGGGAACATTGGATTGAATCTCAGTCTGTTACTTTAATTTAAATCAAGGCCACAGGTATCAATTAATCTTGCTTAATACAAATTCAACCACTGATTCCCCTCTCAACTCTTAACCTTGTGAAGACATAATATTTGTTTTTCTTTCTATGAACTGAGAATACTGACTCTTACTGATGATGATAAGCAGATGAAGGCGTTCAGGAAGATCAATATTAATGCTGCAGAACATCCTGAGCACTAGAATGCTTTGTATATACAACACTATGTATCTCTATATATCTTAATTTAAAAGCACTTCTTCTGAGCCTTTTTATATCTTTAATATTCCTGTGTAACTTAGCATAAAAACTGTTTTACATAAACTTTGTCTCATGTGTATTTGCAGGAATAAACCAAATCAGTGCATCATTTATAATTACACTCTACTATATAACTAAGCCCTTGCTAGTCATCATTAATTTTAGATGAAGTAAAACATTATTTAAAGCAAAAATCTCAGCTGTCCTTGCTTCACTGGAGTTTTGAAATTAAGGAAGCATTTGAACCATTTTAATGGTTCAAATGATAAATATGATATGGATATTATAAATGCAGCATTAGACTCTAAAATAAAATGAAAACTCCCTATCAACTCCAACGGTGTAAAAGATGCTGTACCATCAGTTTAGAAAAATCTTACTTAAAAATTATTATAAATTACCTTCAAATTGAACTTTTTTTTCCTGTTGTGGAAGTTCAAATAGGTGCTACAGTTTAAGATAGCAATACGTACACAAAGACTTAAAAAGGGCATATTTGAAACCTACCATGTTTAAGCTTTATAAAGTCACAGATTGGGATAGTTTAGAAGGATCCTCTTCATACCACTTAATTCAACATCCTGCCCAAAGCAAAGCCATCTTCAAAGCTAAATCATCTTGTCCAGCTGTTTTTAAAGCCTCCAAGGGTGGAGATTCCTGATAGCATTTAAGGTCTATAGATACAAAGGACACAAGGTTTTAGAGAGTAGTATCTTTCATTAGATCAGCAGATATAATTGGAATAAACAGAAAAACTTTCAAATAAATAAGCGTATTCAGAACTCTATGGATAAACTGACATTTCAAGTCAATCCGTCACTGGTAATTACATCAAAGCCATCACAAGCAACAGCATCAACTTTAAAAACAAGTGTTGCCTTTAGGTGAAAAGTAGCATTTCAGGGATCAAACCAACATGTTGCATCATGCTCAGACCTTGATAAGCTTGGCATGTCACCAGAAGGTTCATGAAGGCTTTGGAGACCAGTATTTCTGATAGGTACATGATACGGAGGGCTAGAGTTTCAGTACTGAGCGACTGCTATCTTTTGTTCCTCAGCAGTGTCCCTCTGAGGACAGTAAGTCTTCAGTACACCTTCTGGGTACTTTCTCCTGTCAGTAATGACTGTCTTCTTAGCAGCCATCACATGAAGTGTTGTAGTCCAAAGGGAACCTCTTTGTAAAACTAACTGAATGATGGTCTACTGCATATGAGTTCCCTATGCACACACAGGGTATGAATAGTTTTGACCATTAGCATTCTAACGGTTATTCCTTAATCTTACCACTTTAGTGCACTATTCTGCAGCATTACCATAATACTATAATGACACATGCTAAGAACCTTCAGAACTTAGACTGTACTAAGTACTGAAGAGCTCTCCAGTAAGGGAGCAAGCTCTCTGAACTCCACTGGAGCCTATTGTTAGACTGTCTTACTAAATTATTTTTTACTGGAAGTGCTAAAATGCTGAACACTAGTTATATATACCCCTCAAATGCTGTGATTTGTAAATTGGGTGTTTTCTGGAAAGGGAATTTGCTGGTTTACAGAAGAGGAATTTGGAAAAATTAATCACTCAAAATTAAGCCTACTCCAAATTACCTAATATATGTCCAGTGCAGTTTGATCAAGAATTAAACAATCAGAAGACATTCCTTCATAAAATGTGGATGCTGGCAAAATTACTCAGTTAGGGAGTCAGACTGATACAAGGCAGGAACTCTAATTCTGGTTTAAGAGTTCAGTTGCTCTGCAGAGGCAGTGGGATGGATGGTGTGTAATGCTCAGGCTACTCTAGGTCGCAAAGTGAATTGTAATTTCAGTTCCCATCCTAAAAGAAGTGTGAGTTTTAGCATGTTTTGGGGATGTGGGAAGGATAATAATACTGTCTTTTTCCCCATGCTTTTTTGTAACTTTTTGATTTATCTGTCAGACTTAATGTGTTCAGGAGCCAGCTGGGCTCCAAACTGTAATCTCCTGAGAGCTTGCTTTCATTATGTATTTCCATGTGCCCAGATAAGAACTTAGTCTCAGCCACTGCCTTTAAAGGATGGCTTCATCTAATTAAGGGTAGATGTCTGTGGACTTTCAAACAGTCCTAGGCTCTTCTTTCAGTCAATGGACAGTTGCTCTTTGGATATCATTTATCTCATCCTAAAATAAACAGATACATTTGGTCAGAAATTTTACTTGAGGATGACACAGACATAGATGTCTATGCCATAGACATCTTAAGTTAAAGGAGCTGAATCCCCTTGAGCATTTATGTTATTATACACATTTTAATGTGAATGATACCTGAATCGTGACTTAACAGTCTCTATCAGGACTAAAAGTCTGTGGTATTGTCTCAGTGTAGAATAATTATAAGATTAAATTTAGGCTGATAACACCTGAGCTACCTGAGGTAAGATACTTAAGAAAGCATGAAAAGAACAAAACTTCTAATAAAATTCAAGGTTAAAGGTGCTCTCTGCAAAATAAAAAATACAAACTGATACATACCTGTCAGAACTTATCTCAGGCCATATTCCAGGAAGAAAAAAATTGCTTTTATACCGATCCAGTGGATGAAGCATGGGTAATATAATAAATAAATAAACAAATAAAATAAAATAAAATAATTCAGTGAAGATCAAACGGAACATATTATATTATTTGCTCCACATTTAATAATTTTAATTCAATGTATCAGTGTTAAAAAGTTCACTAATACAGTCTCCTCCCAGAAGTGTGAAGTTCCTCAGAAGGAATTCAGATTACAGACCTGAATCTGGAACTTGCCCCTGATCCTGGTGCTCTGCTTATTATGTGACAAACCTTTCTCATTTGATCAGGAGAAGTATAAAACATGTCATATTTCTTCCTTTTGAAAAACAATGAGAAAGTTTTGAATCCTGAATATTTCTGTTAAACTAGCCTATCTTTCCCATCTAGCTCCAGTATAAATTTCTTATATCTATTATTGTTATCATTTATTCATAACCCAACCTCAAAGACTGATGTCACTGAGAGCTGGCATTTTGTCATACTCATCCTAGAATCAGACAGATTAATTTAGGTCAAGGTGCTCTTGAAAAACAGATGATGTCTTCCAGATATTAACTTTTCTCAAATCCTGCATGGAGTTAGAAATTTCTAATCCATTTAAATTATATTGGTCTGGTTTCAGGCAGGGTCCATATGGCACTTGCAGAAGTAAACAATGCTTTATCTTCCCTTTATCTCCTCTTTCCAATTCCATTCTCATGGCTTGATATTTAAAGATATTTCACATGCCTTCTCTACCTGCTATCAGTCCCATGGGAGAACAATATCAGAGCTAATGATTATGTGCCAGCATATTGTCTACTAAGTGGTTTCATAAGGAATCTCCCTCAGATTACTTTCTCTTACAGTTTAGGTTTACGCTCTTTGATGACTGCTTCTAACCCCTACAGAAGTCAGTAGGCCACACTAATCTCAGGAGAGGGCAATTGTCATTGGATTGTTCATTTCCTTATCTATGCTTCATACCAGCACCAAACACTGGCTCAGAGTGTGCACCACAGCTGCAATGGTGACGATGATGGATATTACCTGTATATGTTATAACAACTGGGATTAATGTAGCGTGATCCTCTGCACTAGACAGTATGCTCACAATAAAAAACCCGAGGGCAGATCATGTCCCAAAGGGTGTATAAATGTAGGGTAAATCCAGAGATTGCAAATGATTGTAGACAGGTAGGGAAAATAATGGAAAAATATAATCCAGTGTGTTAGGCAATGACTTCAGTACATTAGCAGTGAAGTAGATGCTCCCAAATTACCAGATTCTGTTTCTCATTAACAAATTCAGATGAACATACAAATCATAGAAAACAAAGGTGAAATATCAGCCTGCAGAGTACACCTAGTCTCTCCCCTGATAAAGGCAGAAACCCCCATATCAATGCCATTCCTAATTATATCGATGCATGTACCCTATGTTGCCTAATGCTGTACTCAAGCAACCTATCACAGAGCTTTACTAACTTTACTACTAGGTACTTTTCCTGATATCTAATCCAAACTTTCCTTGCCAGATTTTATCATAAAGCTGAAAAATAGATTATTCCATTATTCTTGGCAGAAACTTTTTACAACTCAGAAAATCATTGTCCTGTCTCTCCTCAGTCTTCGCCAAATTGTACAACCCCTGAAGTCTCCCATAGGTTGTAATTTTTAGGGCTCCAGTTATTCCTTCAGCTCTCTTGTGAACTCTCTCTAATATCTCAACATATATATTAAAGTACAAGGCCTAAAATTTAATTGAAGAGAAAAAGGCTCCCTCCTTTATCTTGCAGACTGTGTTCTAAGTTAAATGTCCCAGTGTAACACTGTATGCAGTGGTGTCTTTCCCTCTTGTCCTGAAGAACTGCTTATTCACCCATCTCATCCTCTACTTCCATTGCCTAGACCAAGAACAACACATTACAAAATCCCACTTGGTATGTCTGTTAGTTCTGAAAGTGGGTCTTTGATAATTATTCCTCAAGAATGAGTATATAACCAACACTGGATCCACTCTACCAGAGGGTAACCTAACCTGTGTCTCCCTACCTTTCATCTGAGAATATCATGTGAAATGGTTCCAGAAATGAGTCAAGACCTATGTGATTCAGTACCGCTGCTATTGTCTCACGATGCCAATCATGCTAATACAAAAGAAAATTATAGCAGTTTGACATGATTTACCCATCTCCTTATTATCCTATGGTTTCTTACACATTATTTTTGTTCCAGAAATTTTTTAAAAGCTTGAGCTATATTTGTCTTACAGTATTTTACTCTTCCTCTCAGAAGTTCTCAGGAATAATCCCAAATGGCTTTAAGATTGATTCAGGCATTGCCTTAACTAACTTGAACGAAATCCATCAGAGCCGGCAGTTATGTAAAGATTCAACTTCTCAAAGTGCAGTGCTACTTGTTCTCCTCCTCCTGTTCTATGTTGATATTTATTTCTCATTGATACTGAACATTCTAAACATCTGATCTTTTAATGAAGATTGATGAAGAACGGTATTAAATACCTATGCCTTTTTGTACCATTTGTCAATGAGGTTGCATTTCACATTCACAAAAGAAAAACTAAAAATTAGTACAACTTTAATGAAGGTACACCTTATAAACCATTAATACCTCAACAAGGAAAATGAAGAGAGTTATAGGATAAGTGTCTTGTATTTAGAGACATTTGTAGCCTGAATTCAGTAAGATTGTGTGATCAGAATTTTGACACAATTATTCAGATTTAATAATAGAAATTACAATAGTTATTCTTAAAATCTAAGCATTTTGCACATCTTTTATTCAGAAATTGCTCATATAGCTTCCTTCAGAGTCAGTGAAAATGCTTGCTTGGGCTACTGATTAAGAGAAATAATTAAGGCATGTTTAATATGTCTAATTTATTCACTCTATACATTAAAAAATATAGTGTTAGTTCAGGAATTTACATTCATTACTTTAAAAAGTAGTTAAAAATGCATGCAATAGACTGTGTTTAGCACAGCTGGTAGTGCTGTATGTAAGTTCATTTCTTTAGCACATTAATGATATTAATATTTTTGCAAGTATAACAAAATGTATTCATTCAGCAATAAACAAGGAATGCACATTTATTGGTTAAACACCTCAACAAAATTAAAATATGTCATTTCACTTATTTACTCTTTTTTTTTTCCATACAGCTGTTCCAAAAAAGATTGAAACGACAGAGTTCTACTAGGAAACAGCTGATTCCATTCTACGAACACAATACATGAATTTGAAGAAACAAAAACATGTAAGATGATTTTACCACACTAAAAATTTATAGCATGAGATTATTTCTCTAAAGTAACATGAAAATCTTCCTCCAAAGACTGTCTTGCTTCTGAACAGGTATCCAGTATATTCTAACTATTTTAAAAAATCCACACAATGAAGAACTAGAAGAGAAAAAAATTACTGTACTTTTTGAAATAGTAACTGACATAGCTGAAAAATGTTAAATACCTCACAGATTAAATAACTTTTTTTTTCATTTTCATTAGGTTTTACATAAGGTCTGTGTTCTTAAAAAAAAAAAAAGCTTTTCCTGCTGTCTACATAAGCAACTCATCTTCCAAGGTACATGTTTATCTTCATGGGGGTCCTCAGAAAATAAAGGAAGCTCTTACTAGCCTATGGTATAATATATTCCAGGAGCCTTCTGTGCAGCAGCTCCCACAGAGTCAATTTAAATATTGAGCTTGTTCAGTGTATGAGGCATGTGTGTAATTTCTATTAATGCTAATGTGAGTTACTAGTGCATCAGGGAAACACATCTTGATGTTTTTAACTTTCCATTTGCTTTCACTCTCCAGGAAGAGTTTGGAAGGATTTTGCCTGTGTGGAAAATTTAACATTGACCGAAGATGTATTTTTTTTCTAGAAATATTTTTTTATTACTTTTTTGCATTTGCCATGGGGCTGTTGTGTCATCCTGTTCCCTTGTCTCCTTCTCTCTTTTATTATGATTACTTGTGTAAATGGGTTAGGCTGCATCCTAACTGGATTATGTTGTAGCCTAATCCAGACTGTCTTTCACCAACTCCTTGACAAAGTAAAAGAATAGGGGAAAAAAAACCCTTACCAAACTATGGAGTCTTCCTGAATGGAAGAAGAAGAAGAAGAAAAAAAAATGGACTCAAGACTAGAGACCAAAGCTGTAGCTCTTCCTACCTCCCACCTGGTGTACTCTCCACTGGACTAATGGGAGCACACTCCTTGTTCACCATTTGAGTCTTCATGCTTGATGCCTAATGGCTCAGCTTCAGGAGAAACAGTGTTGGAGCTCTCCAGATGTGTGTGCTCAGGGTGCGCTCAAGCACCTCAGCTCTTCTCTCCCATTTTGTTGATCAATACCACATCACTAATACATGAAACCTGCAATACAGAGTCACAGCCTGCCCATTTGAAAACATGACAGTAGACACATTTAGAAAAACATTAATTTTGTAATGTGTGTGCAAAGAAGTTAGGCCTTGGTTCAGCTTTCTCTTTTCCTATGGCGACTAATTGCCTCTGCTGTCGTAGGCTTCCAGCCATGTGTTCCCTCTCATGTGTTCCCTGCCTAGAAACTGCTGTACTGAAGCTGTACTGCTGTACTGAAGGACACTCTATTATGAGATTTCTCTTCTCATGTTAGTGATTACAAAGCTTCATGAGGTCCTCCCCTTAATCTTCTCTGAATAAATCTAAGCCAGTGGAGCTCTTTGATTGTATCAGTATAAAGAATGATTTTCAATCTCCACATCCTTCTCATGTGCCTTCTCTGTGCTGTCTGCTGTTTAAAAGAATCCTTCTTAAAAGAACATTCTTGTTTTCACATCCATGGTGTCCCAGTAGTGAAATTCTCAGTGTAAAATTCACCTTTAGCTGTTAACACATTGGGTCTCTGACAAGGAGAGGAAATATTTGGAAACACCACAGAAGAGTAATGGCATGAACTCATCTTCATGTCTCTATCTGCTGTGACCTCCTTCATCCACAGAGAACATGTCTAGCATTCCACTTCCTGGGGTCTTAGTGTCAGACTTGCTGTGGGGCATGTCATCTGCTTTGCTTTACTATTCTCCTGCTTTTATATCATCTGTAAATTCTTCCAGTGGGTTGTTACAAAAAGTGCTAAATAGTATCATGTTCATTGTCTGCTCATATTTAGAGATCCATGTGTTAAGTTTTCAATTAAGGTTTGAAAAGCAGACAATTAATGTGCATTTTGTATATTTTGTAATATTCTAATTTCTAATGAAAATGTGGCCTGAAATTTTGGAAGGCTCTGTGCTTGCATCATCAATATTACTTTTTCAACCGAATTCATGACATCACTGAGAGAATATTTCAAGTTACGTAGCACAATCTATTGTCAACACATCATTGGCAACAAGAAATAATCTTATTATCCAGCCTCGCTTTAGCCATTCTTTAGAGACAAAAGGCCCAGTAGGCCCACCAGAGTGTCTACTTTACCTTTTTCAGATTTTCTTACAGCACTGGCTTCTTTTCAGTTTCTGAAACTAGCTTACTGTTCCGTGGTTTATTGAAAATCAGTGTTAAGTATCCACAGAGCTACTCAAACAGCATTTTAAAAGTCTCTGATGCAAGCTATCCAGACCTACTGAATTAAAAATATCTCACTTCAATATCTGCTTTTTAACATTTCTTTGAGTCAGTGTCAGAATGGAAAATAGGCCATCATTGTCATCATCACTAGAAGATGCGCTGCCATTACAGTATATTGACTGGTATTCAAAGGGAAACATAGAAAGAAACTTGTCTTTTCTGCTGAATTGTAGACAATTCTATAGACATCATCTACTATTTCAACCCCCCCTCACTTCTTTATGAATTCTTTTGTACCAAATTTACTTTCACAATCTCTTTTTTATCCTGAACTTTGTTGACCACGTGGTTTTCCTGTGCCTTTACCAGTTCCTACAGTTTTATGGTTTTATGTCTTGATTTATATTCTTTAATATCCATTTATTCTTTCTTTCCTTTATGATAATTGAAATTCATGTGATACATTAATTAAAATTGTTATTTTTACCATTATCTCTTTTTACTGCTGAGGTCTGACTTTTTAGCTGGGGTGATTTCATTTTCAACTGCAGGCTTCTGATTTTTTTAACTTTATTTTTATTCATGCTTTTCTGTTTGAATATCCTAACTTCAGCTGATATGGTCAAAGCTGTCCTCAGCTCTGTGACACTGTGAAACTGCTCCTATAAGCACTTCTATAAAGCACAGAGCTCACAGATGCAGAGTACACATGATCAAGTCATGATCATTTGAAGTTACATAAACAGAGCAGTGCAGCATCACACAGTTATCTGAGCTTACTCTCAACAGCTTAGTAGCATAAGGCTGATTGTGTGGTGACTTGGAGCAGTATCCCCTATGTTCTCATTTTAATATTGAATGTTGTCTCTCTTTAGGTAACAGCTATGCTCTGAACAGCAACAACTGCAAGACTTCATCAGCAGTTGCTGTCAAATATTCTGGCAAGGTGCAAAATAAGCCGGCTCAGGTGCAATTGCTTTGTAAAGAGGCAAACACAGATGAGTGAGGGTGTAACACTGACATTATGTATATTCTGGCATCTTTTGACAGCTGTAGAGGCTCAAGAGCAAGATCAGGCTCACAGCTTGTTAATACACAGCCATCATCTCATTTATTGTTAATATATATTGTGAATGGGCTGAAACGAGCCATTATTAGATGGACTACTAACATCCTCACACCACACCACTGGGGGCCCAATGAATTTCTGCTGACCAACCAGTCATAAATACATTGCTCTTTGAAAAGGGAGGATGCTTGATCGTTCTGTNAGGAACCTTAAAATGCTTATAAGAATGAATGTGAAATATCTAAATCAAGAATATTTCTTTATAACCAATGAACCTAATGGCTATATTGTTCTTAAAGCAGCCAGCCAAGTACTCCACAGTTGTTCTACTAGGTCAACACAGAAGTAGTAAAGTCATAGTACATTTTTATTTTGTATGTAGGTATTTGGGGAGGTGCTATTTTTGCATTCCCACATTACACCCACCAGTAGATACTTATGCAGGTGAAAGTGGAGGGAAGAAGTCTTTTCTCCACATGGTGATCATAGATATACAGCTAATAAGTTTGTTGACTTGATTGAGAAATTCTTGCTTAAATTTCATAGAAAATTACTTACCCACTTGGGGTCAGTGTCTTCTGTTTGGTATGCACAGGAAGCACAGAAGGTCTGATGCCAGATGTGTATGAACATTACTATCTGTACACCACCAAAGATCAGGGGCTGGCTGTGGTGGAGAGAGGGGTTATGGCAGAGATTACCTTGTGTAGCAGCTGAAGACAGTACACCAGCTAACCTTCCAGAGAGGAGTTAAGCAGATGATCCTAAAAGCACTCCTCTCTATGTGAAGAATGGCATCAGTCACTGCTATGATATACACAAACTCACAGGGATGGGGACTGCAGAATGACCCTCCTAATAATCTCCTAGTTCTTGTCATGGTGGAATGAAACTGAAATGCTCTGTGTTGACAATTCTAGCTGTTCAAAAGCTCCATCTTTTGACATCTGTACCGTTGTTTGGGACATTCAGAAGCATTCACTCAGAAAGCAGATCTTGCCACGGGAAAAAATGGGAGATATGAGAGACCTGTCATTCTGGTAGAATAGGTGTGATCCTTAAACTCTTCTTCATTTAAGAGGCCTTTTTACTTTTTTTAAGAGACAGTCGTAGGAGATTAAATGTATGCCATACATATGTGCAGTGCTGTTCCAGGGATTCAATGGGAGCAGACAGATTAAATCCTACTAAGGATAGAGTTGTCATCAGCACTTGAAATTATGAACTTGACACTGAAGTAGTGTCCATCACTCCTCTGTTGGATACTTAGGCTTCTTAGGGGTTGTTACCAAAACTAACAACAGGCAACCAACCACTGGTCTGCTGTAGGCATATGACATGAATCTAAAATCCTGTCCTTTTCTGGGTCTTAGCTGTCAAATATCGAACTATAGGAAGAATATTCTGCTGTTTAGGATTTACTACTCTGAAACATTTTCTAGAGTACAGCACTATTATTTTTTAAAAGCATGGGCAAAATGAATGATAAATCCTGTCTTTCAAAAAAAAACATGGAAAGCAAAAACTCTACTCCTCCATCTTTTCATGGATTTGAACATCACCAGGAGTCTGAAGGACCCAATTCACTACTATTGTCTCCTTGTTATATTGAAAAATCTCATCTTTCACCTGCCTGGAGAATGACATAATATTTAGGCTACAGTTCCTGATGCTGAATAAATAAAATCTTTTTTGCTGCCCTCTTTTGAAAGCACTAACTGTGCTTCTTTGTTTTGCTTTTTAAACACCTTTAGAAAAGAACATTCACCTAGACTCTACTTAAACTGTCATGATGCAAGCACTTTTAATCATGAATGAAACTTGCATTTTCATGAGTTCTCAATTTCAGGCATCATATAGGTGACAAGTGTATTCTGAATCATTTCAACTGTATACAGCGGAAATTTGTCACTTGTGCTATTTCTGACCATGAGTAACAGCCATCCCTGTCAGCTAACGGCTGTGATGAAATGCACTTGTTTTTCTTTGCTGTTTTTAGTCCAAACTTCAAGTGAAGCTGTCGCCAGCCTTCCTGGGTGCTGTGATGCCATTTTTAGCATCTTACAGGATTTTTCTTAACAACTTTCCATTTCTGTGTTTGTATCTGAAGATGGCTCACATATTTCACTCCTGGCTTTCCCATGAATTTTCAGTGTCTCTTGGTCCTGCTCAAGTATGGAATTCTACTAGTATTGTTTTCCTGTAAACATTTCTCAAGGGTAGTAATATTTTAATCCCTGTAGCAAACAACTGTTCTCTACTGACAGCTTCAATTTCCAGAAACACTGAGGCTACATTTGTCTTCAGCTAGGTGATGAGATCATCTCTAAAAGGAATAATGTATTAGCCTGTTCAAAGTGTGCCTTGTTTCCAGAGCTCTATCCCAGACTTCATTAAGGAGGTCATGTAGGAGAATTATGCACTTTCTCTGTGTATTTCTCTGGGTAGTTGGAACAACAAGGGTAGTGTGTCTGTAAAACCATGTTTACTGATGTTGCATAACAAAAGTCATACAGAAATCAAAGACAATCTCTGCAATCTCTGCAGCCTGGAAGCTGCACACAGAATTTTGCCTGCCTTTGGGCGCAGGATGTTTAGACTGATTAGACTGATTTTATTGGTGTTTTTTTTTTCCCCTTCCAGGGGTAACATGTGAAATCTAATAGTACATGAAGTTCAAGAGTTTTAGGTAGTACACAGAGTTCAAGGACTTTGAACTAGATTTGAAGGGGGGAAGAATAAAAACCAGGCTTGCTAGGATATGCTTGGGGTTAGCACACCAATATCTGAGGGATGGTATACTAGATACTTTTGGTGTCTNTTTTTTTTTTTTTACATTTATTACCATTTTTAGAACTTGTTATGTAAGTACCTTTTTTTTTCCTCAATGTTGGGTGATTTCTCTTCATTGCTTTGAACTATTACTAATGAGTATCAGCTTCACAGTTTCACCTCCCTTTATTTTGACTCCTTCATTTTGCATGGTTCAGTAATCTACATACTTTCTGCTCAGAGAATAAGGTGAGAGCTCGTAATTAACTCTGTCAGTGAAGCTGGGCTCTGGATCAGAAGACAGGCTGCTCCTCTGTGCCTACAAGAGCTGAGACAGTCTTCCTCAGTGCACAGAGAATCCATTGTTCTCCCACACTTTCCCACCTGAGAAACTCAGTGATGCTCTGGGAACCTTAATTCAATGAACAATAGATACCCCCAGTCTGCTGATCCACAGCGTCTGACATTGGTGAGGGACAGCAGATCACAGCTTCATTATGAACTCTGTGACAAGCAAAATACCATGACTCAGTGGCATCTCCATGGAAAGAGGAGCTGGGAGAAGAAAGTCTATGAAAGCACTGTCCTCCCACCTCCACACCCACTCACACACTGAGTACTGCATGTAGCTGTGTTAGCGCAGCCCAGCCACACTGACAAGTGAGTTGCATCAGTCAAATGGACCATGGAGGAAACATGATCATGCTGCCTCTGTGCCCCAAGCCAAACATCACTGTGCCATGTTTACAACTCCCAGGGCTTGTGGACTGTGTGATCAGTTCCTCTCTAGCTGTTAAGAAGGCATCTAATATAGAATTCCCTTGTGATAGAGACTTCATATTTGAATTAAGGATTATCTTGTTAGAATTTAGAAATCTGAGGATAATTGACAGAATGAGACTGTCAGCACATATTACTCAGACTGAAGTTTCCCAGGATAACAGACCTTTTAGCTTGCACTTTATAGGTAAATGTTTATAAAGCTTATCACCTTGTCCTAAATTCTTTGGTCTGTGGCATTATGTCCTACATGTTAGGATACTGACTTGCAAAGATTCATCAAATGTTTGCTTCCTAGCTGGTGTTGATTCAAACAGACAATACCATTTTTGACATAGAATAACACTTTACCTCCCTCTTAGTCCACTTATCCCTTCCTAAACAGGTAATAGGAAGAGAGTTTAGCATTCCAGTCATGCAGATCTTCTCACCAGACTTCATTCTTTCCCACAATGCTGAATTTATGCTGATAAATACATTCCAATTCCTGTTATTACACAGGTCATAGGAAATTAGGACATTACTTATCTCTGGGTGCATTGATTAACTTTGTTCTTGACATCTTGTTTTTATGCTAAATTAGTGCTTGTTTATCCCCTCCTCTTTTATTAACTGTGTACCTTCCTAGTTATCCTCTCTGTCAGCCCTCTTTAGCATTGAGACAGAGTTTATCCAAAAAGTTCACTTGCCTCCAAAGAGACTAGTCTTCCACAAAATCTCCCTTCCACAAAAATCCTCTATTTAATTATTTTTTCCCCAGCAGCTTACTTCCACAGCCTTACACGGCTTCTTGCAGGGAACAGCAAGAGCTGATCCTTGGATATGGTGCTTGCATATTCATCGTCCCTCCAGGTTCTTTGTAAGTGCTCGTCCTTATTTTCTTCATTTTTCATATGCTATAGGTCCCCCCTGAAATCATGAAGAAATATAACATAACCTCACCAATTACTGTTATGATCCATCTCTGGCTACAACATATGGGATGTAGAATGACATCTGGAAGGAAAATGTCTTACTCTGCTTCTCAATGTCTCTTGTGAAATGTTTGGTACCTTGGTCTTTTTTCCTGTCTCCATAATCTTCATCAGAGTTGACAGAGGATTTGGAGGTTACATTCTGATAACATCAACATGTCTCAATGGGCCTTTTCTGCTCAGTCAAGGTGCATTGCTCCATTCCACTACCCAGAGAGGCAACACAGAAACACAAGAGGAGCCAAAACCCAGCACTCAGTGTTTGTCTCTTCCAAGCACTGACTATTGTGACAAATACCCTTATCTGCTCCAGCTGTTTACGAGTGACTTATAATAGCCTGCTTTGTGAGGAAGGTCACACAAGTCACTACAACCAGGAAAAAGTGGAAAAATATTTAATTTAAGATGGACATATATACTTCCATATTCCTTCCATCTCCTGTTAGGTACAGACTGTGAAGCTGTTATCTATCCAAAGGATCAAGTCCACTTTGCTGTGCTGTGCTTATCCCTGGATATGGATTGCAGCTGTTTCCTGACTGCTCATCATGATATTATGAGTGGACTCCATCCTGCTGTGTTCCTTGGTTTGCTCTGGGAGGAACCCAAAGCGCATGGATGGAAAGGGGACCCTCCTTCTTGAGCAAGTGATGCACCCCAGCATAAACACCACTTAATTATACTGTGCTTGTCACATTTGTGTTCGCTTCTGCTGCCTTTAGTACCCACCTTCATCTGAGCACCCAACATACTTCTGCCCAGGATCAAGTTAAATATATATAATAGGATTTACAGACTTTTCTCAGGCCTAACATCTCCCAGTGCATGTTTGTGTCAATGAACTTTCTATTTGAAAAAAAGTGAAATATTTTTGAAGACGGCTTTGGATTAACCCAGTAAGAAAAAAACCTCACCTAAGCAACAACAAGGAGGAAAAACAAAAAGAAAGAAAAAAGGAGAATAAAACAAAGGGGACTCATTGATTTTTATAGACGTACATGTGAAGTTTCCTTGGAAACCACCATTGCTTCTCTCCAATTCAATATTCATTAAACACTTTCTGGGAAGAAATTCCTCTTAACATTATGGGATTGTATTTCCTCTCAAGTTTTTTGTCCAAAATTCCTGAAGTTGCATGGAGAAAAAACCTTTTTAAAGATGCAGGGCTAGCTGCCTGCTAGTGGTTTCTTTTCAACATTTTTTTTTTTTTTACATTCCAGATGGAATTAATAAAGTCTTTCTACTTCTCGATGTAAAATATATATATATAT
>VWZY01001554.1:182000-226596 GCA_013399075.1 Chloroceryle aenea | reverse complement strand
AGGAAGTTCTTTACCAGGAGAGTGGTGGAGCACTGGAACAGGTTGCCCAGGGAGGTGGTTGAGGCCCCATCCCTGGAGACATTCAAGGTGAGAGGCTTGACAGAGCTCTGAGCAACCTGCTCTAGTTGAGGACAACCCTGCTCTCAGGAGGGGGCTTGACTAGATGACCTCTAAGGGTGCCTTCCAACCCAGACATTTCTATGCTTCTATAATCTAACAATTTCAGTGTTAAGTGAAAGGAACTGTTGAAAGATCATCACAGTAAACTGAATATTTCTAAACTGACATTTTATGGAATTAAAACAAAGTTCAAAATGTCAGAAATTCTCATGGGAAAATAATTTTGCTTGTTTTCTGATACATGTAGTTGTTTTCTCACAGATGCATGAAGTCTCTCTAGTGACATCAGCTCTTTACAGCACTGATTCCTTGTTTTTACGAATTAGAGTTCATAAAATGCGATTCCTGTGGTAATATGTTGGCAGTATTTTGAGGAACACCATGAATCTAGAAGATAAAAGAAAATATAAAAAGGAAAATTACTTAATTTGAAATTCAGACTGTATTCTTTAAGAACAAGGAAACTGGCTTATCAAATTGTCCATTACTATTAGTACTTGTGGTTTAAAGCAAATGTGTGAAGACAATGGAGCCACTTTCCATCACTTATTAGCAACCTTGGCTAACTGGTTCTTCCAGTTCTTCTTTGGTCTCTTCCAGTTAGAATGATTCTGTGACTCTGTTTTTAGTAGAAGACAAAATAATTATGATCTTTACAAATGCTTCTAGAACAATAAAAGCACACGTTTTTACAGACCAACTGTTGATGTTTAATATAAAAAAAAAAATTATTTTTTTCTCATTTTCTTAATTTTTGTCTCTGGGTACCCTGTTTCAATGTACCAGAAGGGTCGCCAGAGAAACAGAGTGGTGCTCAAACTGTTCTGCTCCCCTATCCCAGTTTATCTGTAGACATTTTGTGCTGTCAGAGAAGAGAAAAGGTCTTCTGTGGATCTGTCTCTTCTGCAGGCCTTGGAGGTGACAAAGACCCTCTACAGCTGCAGAAGGAGCAAGGAAAACCAGCAGGACATGTGTCTTTGGGTTGGAAAAATGTGTGACAGACAAATAGTTCAGCTGATCCTAGTTATTCATAGTAGATTTACTACCATGATCCAGTAGGACACTGACATCCTTGAGAAGTCATTCAGCTGCAGATCAGTGGTTGAAAGCAGCAGAGCCTGGTGACCTCAATGAATATGCTCCACATCACCCATTCAGTGCACACACCCTTAGCAGAATGAATCAAGACCACAAAATTCTCCCTGGGTGGGAGGCAAACAACTCACTTTGCCATTCTCCTTCAGAGGATTTTGCTGCCTAATTTGGAATGCAAAATAATACACCATGGAACCACAGGGAGTCATTTAAACTCATTTTGACCTATCTAATAAAACCACCAGGATCTCAGTAAAATGAGACTTGGATTCATAACAAAGGAAATGTTCTCTTGCCTATTATTTTTGTATCTGTGTCAAGAATAACTTGCAAGAATTCTCCTGTATTTCCTGTCTGTTAGTAAAAACAACATATGTCATTCTCTCTTTTTTTTAAGGAGCAATCCTATTAAGTTGAGATCCATTTTCCTATAGGAAAGGAGTGAAATTATCTTCAAGACTCTCTATTCTAATTCTTTGCAAGATCCCACAACAAAATCTTGTGGTTAAAAAATTTCAGTTGAACTATTGGATCTTGGTGTATCAGAGGGTTTGTTGTCACACTTCCTTCAATTTAGATGTATTTTTTATTAAATGGTTATGCTGTTCACCTCTTGAAAAGACTTCATTAATTCAAGAAGAGAAGAATCAAGCCAAGCAGAAATAGTACTCCAATATTTATGATCCAAAGCATTAGGAAATAATAGAATAGAATCAATCTCTATCAGCATGATTGGATTTTGAAGGGAGAAGAGAGGGGGTGGAGAAAGGAATGTGGCTTCTGAAACTTTTAAAGGCGCTAGAGCATAGTTTGGAGGGAATGTTCTTACATGTTTCTTTTAATCTTTCATTTTGGTGAAAAAAAAAGTTAAGGTGAATGTATTGCTTATGGCGAGACTGGCCTGACAAAACTGGAAACTTGAGTTGTCTACTTAATTACAGGCAAAACATAACACGGATAGTAGTTGGGCAGTATTTTTATGCCCCTTTACCGGTGAATTTTAGCTCTGACCAAACAAAGTGTCCTACCTTCTGGAACTGATGTTGTACCTGGATGCTGTTCCAATCTCAGGCAGTGGAATACAGTGCAGTCATCAACACCGGGCAAAATCAGTGACCCTTGAACCACAGCAATACAGAGATGGAGATGTGAGTATAGACTTACTCCTTCAGTCATGTTACTGTGGTATTATCCTGATGGAACCATTAGCAACCACACAGTGATGGTCCTTTTATATTGCTCGTCTGGTAGAACATAAACCTCACCCTACTGAGGCATGTTTTGTGTAAGAATTGCAGACAATCTCTTTTATGGAGTGATCCTTACTAGTGGTTAATAAACACATGGTGACTGAATACACAGAGGAACAGAAGAGCTCTACCAACATGGCAATAGAAATAAACAAAATGTTTAGCCTTCAGCCAACCAGTAATAAATGTAAGCCTGATGGCAAGATTAAGGACAGCAAGGAGTAGAGGTTCCCACCACACCTTTTGCAGTTTGCTCCCCCTTGCTAAAACTGCCAAAGATGATCAAATGTGGATTTCAGCTGCGTCCATGATACCTCACTACTGAGTTCTGGACTATAGTGTGTAACAGTGATCCTCAGACTGGACTCAGTCATTGCTGATCTGTAATTGTTAATTTAAATCTGAGAGATAATTTCTATCATTCGACCTCTGGTAACTATAGTTATTTTTGGCCTTTGCTTAACTAATGTATTGAGGAAGATATTAATCTTTAATACAGAAATACTGACTTGTGTGCACAAGGTTCCTTACCTCTTACAAATACAATCTTTTATGGTTGCTAGTCAAAGTATATAGCTATCCAGCTTTGTTTTTTCACATTTAGCCTTTGGTAATTTCTTTTCTGATATAAATAGTATGATAGTGAGACATCACTCTGTACTAAGACAGCAGTAAAAGCAAATATAGTGTTTCCAAAATGCTGAATTAAAAATAAGCTGCAGTGATAAATAAGATGGACATGTTGACTCGTGTTTTGGGAGGTTTGTTTGCTGTAAATGATGCAAACAAGTCAAGGGTAATTTGCAGGCACTGTGTTTTGCAACTTGAAAATTGACAGTGAAATACCATTGTTGATACTAGCAATGCCTACAGTGTATAATGTTGCATAAGGGTGGACTGTAGCCATAGATGTACCTACAGAGATCATTCCTCATGGGAACTTCTAGTCATCTGGAAGATGGATTTGTCTGGAAAGAGGATATGTGAACTACTGTGGCATTATTGTCTGTGGATATTGGAGCAGAAGGACTTACTGGGCAGAGAATCTACACCTGCTCACAGGGAAAGACTCCCCAAGAATAACACAATCAGAAATCCCATTACCTCTTTCCAAGCACTGTTCCATGCTGTGAATTCCCTCTGTGATAAGATCATGGCATGAGAAACAGACAAATTAAGACTGGCAGCTGAGGAACCAGAAGGACAGAAATCAGTAGCAGAAGGTTTAAGGGTAGAATATGTAAAGGATTATCTCATGTGCCTGGGACACTAAGTATCATGATAGAATAATTCCTGTCTAGTCTTATGTGCTTGTGCAGTTTTCTAGGTATTTGTAGAGATCTGCCCAATTTTCCCCACCTTAGTAATGAAGCAACTTGTAGAGATATAATTTCTTCCTTTATATTTCTTATTCCCTCATGGGACATAGTTTTCCTTTGGTCTTGTATAGAGCTGATCCACTAGACAGCATTAGGGAGGGACTCATAACATGCATCTATGGATCTAGATAGTTTCTGGTTAATCCTGTCTGAGTCTGGAAATTTTATTCCATGATATATCCAAATTGTGTCAGTTGTCAGAAAGGTTTCCACCTGAAACTCTGAAAAATTTATAATGAGGCAGAGATCTTGTGTGTATGAATTAGTAAATGATAGTAAGGACTACAGCAGGTTCTGGTAGAGGAAAGATGTGTTCTCCAGCTTGGAACAAGCTCATGAACTGAGCTGAGACCACATTTTTTAACAAGGTTGCTGGAAATATCATCACAACGTCAAAGTCAGACTGCCTCAGCACAGGTCAACACTGTTTCCTGACACCAAACATACAGTGGAGGTATTTCAGAGGAGGACCTGGCTGCTACCTTTGACATTTGTTTTAAGTCAGGGGGGTTATATGAATGCCTGCATGAGAGCAGTGACTGCACAGTGCCTCTGTGCTTCATAGCTACTGCAAAACTAAATGAAGTAAGGCTCAAAACTCTTCCAAAGTGTATGACAATACACGTAATACCAAAAGGTGGTATTAAATTCTGTTGTGTAAATCAGAGTTTCTGTACACAATAGCAGTATGATGTAGATGCATAACTCTAGATTATGGATGTATTTAGATTACAAAGTTGTATTATCTTGAAAGACTTTGAAATCAGTAGCAATATTATTGCTTAAGACTGGAACTATGTATCCACCTGGTCAGGCTGGGTTCATATGTGGAGTCCACCACATAAGTGAAGCTTATATCAGTTGCTTTCTCATAATAAGGGTGTCTTATCTTTCATCTGAGTGTGAGATAATTTGGATCATTCTATCCATATACTGATGTGTGAATTATGAAGTATTGTAAAGTACAACCAGTACTCTGTTACTGTTCATACTATCCCATAGCAATGTTTCCTCAGAGCAGCTTAGCCTCACAGGAAAGCAGAGGGGAGCAATTTGCAGACTCCTAGGTACAAACCAGGCTCAACTCTACCTGTCATTGCCCACAGACTTTCCTCTTACACTCTTGAGCTCAGACAAACAGACAAATCATCTTGCTTTTCCTCTCACTGAATGAAAAACAATCTTCCATGGCTCAGCTACAACTGAGTACTTGTATGTGCTCAGCTCCTATCAAATGCAAAGAAAACCCCATTAGCTTAGATTACAGTGAAATAATTTTGTGCTAAGACTCAAATATTATTATCTGTCTGAGCACTGAGAATGAAGGTAATCAAATGGGCTGGAATCATACCTTCATTTTGCTGGGTTGACTTATCCTTCATCTGTATATAAAGGTAGGAAATTAAAGCAGGACCTCTTGCAACAATCTGCTTACAGCAAGGGACAAAGCTTTTCACACAACCAATTCAAGATTTCATTTGCTCAGTCCTGTCACAAACTATTGGGTACAGGGAATACCCAGCAGAGCCCCTGGGCTCAGGGCAGGCAAAACAACCATGTTCGGCAGACAGTGCTCTGAGCATTTCTGCCTATCTGCTCAGAAAACAACCCTGGAAGTAAAAATATGAACTCTGTTTTCTCTGGAATCCATCTGAGGCTTTTTCAGGTACGTGAAGGTACATTTCGGTCACCCCTTGTTGAAACCTGAGCTAAATCTGCCAAAGCTGAGCCGCAAATAGCTCTACTTTCACTGGTGAAACTCACAATACATCAAATGCTTACCAGGTCATTGACTTTACCAGTGTGAATATGAAAGTGCCATCAATAAAACAGTCAATAGGATTTAAAAAATATCCCTTTCCTTCTGAGTCAGGCTCCATCCAGTTATTCAGAAATATATCACATCTGTGTTCTGTGTTGCTCACTTGACTCCTTACCTCATGCTGCAGGCCTGTAGCATTTTCCACTGTACAGTCTGATATTCAGTAATTTCCAAAACTTCTGCAGGGGGAACAAGGATATCTGGTGTCCCCTGTCTGCACTCAAAAGTAAATTTACATTTTACAAACCATAGCAGCTCATAATCTTTCAGTGTCCTTTGTAATGCCAGGTTGTCTCTGCAGCTTGTCTTAATGTACACTAATGAGGAACAGGTGATATGGGAAAGCAGACAAGCACAAAGAATGTTCTTCCAGTTCTTTTAGAATATGCCATAAAAAAAAGCCCAAATTGTTTTGCTTGGTTGCAGTGCTGTGTTTTAAGGCAGCTCCTCCTGTTTTCTATTGGTTGTTCTGGTGGGGTTATGAGATGATTTCTTGACAGGGTGTGAAGGCAACAGGGGAAGCCTCAGGTCAATCACTAGGATGCAAGTCTGGGAAGGATCACAGATTGTTTCTAGGGTGGTGATGAAGGAAATGTCGTTGGAGGGTGCTATCAGCATGTGTGTAGTTTTAGTGAGGGAGTTTGGGGTATTTGGCTGAGCTCAGTCCTCTACTGTCTCAGGGGCTCAAGACACAAACCTTACCACTATATAATATGTTAAGGAAAAAGTCTGCAGGCAGTTCTGGGTAGGGGCAGACTCCTTCTACTGAAAACCATCTCCTTTTGGCAGAAATCTGTGAATAAAGAAGACTTTTGGGACTCTTAAAGGCTTTGTTCCCAGGATTAAGACCACACTTCATGTTATGTGGATACCAAGGGAAACAAAAGTGAGTACTTTGACCATTAGTCCTATCTTTAAACAGTCTAGCAGTCATTTTGGGTGAAGGGAGAGGAGGATTAGGGCTACACTTGTTTTCTGAGTCTGACACTCTGTGTTTGATTTCTCAAAGGGGAAAACTCGGAAGTATTTTTACTCCCGTGCAGACTTTGTGCTAAAAAACCCCAAGGCTTTTATCTCTCTCCCTTTGGATATGTCAGTCCTTGCAATTCAGCCTTGGATCATTAACTATCCTCATTCTTCCTTGATTGTCTCCTTCCTCCATTTTGCGGCCTGTAACAACTTAGAGTTTATTTCTTTTTTACTCAAAGTCATATGCTTTTTTCCCCTGTGTTATTTTACTCTTAATTGCTTGATCCTATGCTCATTGAAGCCACTGGAAATGTTCCCATTAGGGACACAGTAGCAACCCAGATATCCCCATACTCAAACACAAACGAAGGCTGCAGACTTCACCATTGCTTCACTGAGAAAGGCAGTGTAGGGTTCAAAAAAGTCCAGTGCTGAACTTGCATGCTTAAAGTCCAGTGAATTAATTTGAAGCAGATAACAAAATGTCATGAACTTTCCTGGGGGAGGGAACGTGGTGAGATTGATTTGACATAAAAGACTAGCTATCATTATTAATTCATAGTTTGGCAGATCTTGGGCATTTTAAGTGAATGAATTAATTCTGTGTTACAAAGTGTCCTTTGAAGAACCTGGGTTTTAAAAAATAATATTTTAATATTTTTTTAAAGCCTTATGAAATCCTGTTTGTGAATATTATTAGTTGTGTTGTTCTAGGAATTTAATTTTTCTTTTAGGTGCTCTAAGTCATTAAAATTTGTAATGCCAACAGACGGGTATAACTGGTAATATTCTGTATCTGAGGTAAATTACAGAAATGTACATAATAGCTGTAGACATTTGCAGACCTGTTCCCTACCCAGATGACATGTCATGGTCTCCATTATTTTATATGGTCTGTCTGCTGCAAGAACAGAAGGGTCTGGACCGTGGCAAAAGGGTTACTATAAAGGCTGCAAGCTTCAAATTCAGCTAATCCAGAGTTCATGTGTGTATTCTGTGAATCAAATGAAGTTTACATTGAGTTTTGTTTTGTGAAACATCTATGTTTTTCTTTTATATTTGGAGTGTAAGGAAAAAGCTGCCTAATACAATGTTCTTGGGAAATGCTAATATTTTTGAGTTTCTGAGACTGAACTTTCTCCCCTTTATTAAAACTGAGTCTATAACTTCCCCTATAGTGTGCTGTCCTAGAAACAAAATGCAACATGATTAATGTGGTGAATTTCAAGAATGTGCTTGCACAGCTTTTTTTAAAACACAGCTCTGGCAAACACTGGTCACAGCATAACACACCAGGGGACTGACCTTGGCTAGTAACTGGGACCCAGGAGGAGGGCTAGAAAAACAATTAGTTCTTGATTTGTTGTTTGGTTGGTTGGTTGGTTTTTTTTATGGAGACATTGACCTTAGGTATTTAGTTTGTTTGCCAGTTATTAAGAGCTTTAAGATCATAGTCATTTAAGGCCGCTGAGGTTGCATAGTTGCTCATTGAAACCTTCCAATAAACTATTTCAGGAGCCAAAGGAAAAATTGCAGTCATAATAAATTGAAGATAAATCCTGTGACTTTTGGCAGTGCTGTGGATACTGGTGCTATGGTGATGCAAATACAATTGAATACCCTAAAGAGGAAATAATTGATCTGGAAGGCTGCTCTTGAGCCTCATGCTGCTTGAATTCACTTAATAGCAGTTAATTTAACTTCTTTATTAACAATGACTTTTTAAAGTAACAGTTTGACTTCAGAGAGAAAAACAGTGACTAGAATGTCTACTTACCTGTCATGGAAATAGCTTAGAGAATGCATGGGTACTATTAGAAGAAAAGGATAGAGTTCCATCATTGAGAAGAAAATGCAGAATGAAGTGGAAAACACTAAAGTCTGCGTTACTAGTTTGTGCCCTCCCTTCGAGCTAGTATTTAATCTTAATTTTCACAAATTCCTGTGGAAATGTATGTTTAGAGGTGTATTTTGCTGTGTATCTGTTTTTTTCCTGCTCAGAAGACTCCCATAATTGTTTTCTGGTTGAAAATTTTCTCATGCATTTGTGAGGATATTAGTGGCTCTGTAACTGTCAAGGATCAATTCTGAGTTACCCCAACCAAACTTGTTCTCCTTGCCCCTGAGAGAATCTGTAAGATGAGATTACTTGAAGGTCTGGTGGGTTGGCACCATGCAATTGATGTTTCAGTCCTAGACCTTGACCCCTTTGAATGAGATGCTACCCAAATTCAGAACAAAGAATGATTTCCGTCCCTAAGGATCTTACAAGCTGCGTCTAAAACAAAGGACAGAATTGCAAGCAGACAAGTATACTGTGGAAGGAACGAACAAAGAATAAATGAAATCCCTGAAATCAGAAGGGAAGAAATTACATAATGGAAAGTGTACTTGTGTTTATGCATAGGCTCATCACTGATCTTTAGCTTGGAATTTCAAACCAAAGATTTGATGAGACAATTTTTTAAAATGTGATGGAATTGCAACCCTTGTAAGACAACAAAAAGGAAAACATTTTCTGAGGAAGCACAGGTCAGAAAAAGAAGGATGTTATTGTAGCTTGCCTACTCTTTTTAATTGGCTTTAATATAAATGTCACTTGGCTTGTCTGAATGCAGATGCATCTCACTTCTATCTCAAAAAGCAGCAATTCAAAACCAGACCAAATATCACAGTTGTATCAAAGCAATTTATCATTTACTATTTATCACGCTACTTAACTTTGCAATCAATTTGAACCTCAAAACCTTCTCTAAAGCATATTTATTTTACAGTCTAGCTTATTTTTATAAAGTTATTAAATGAAAAGCTATAGTCATGTGACAACACTGATAGCTATCATTGCAAACAATGAACCACCTACTGTCTTAAGGCATCAAAAAGGTCGGGTGCAGACTAATGAAAATATTATTTCATCAAATTATGTGTCAGATTCCATTACTTCACTGTTAGAGTAGAAACATGAAGTGAAAAAGATCAATACTAATTGGCAGGAGAGAGAAGTTCACCTGACATCTTGTAAAGAAAGAAAATAAATGTCCCACTGGCATTTCATCAAGCCGATTATTTTACAGTGGTGGAGTGAAAACTTAATTACAAAAAAATGGTTCTTTCCTGTTTCCACAATGTGTCTTATTTGCTAATACAATTAGTTTTACAAACTCTGACACTTGAGTGTGTTGATTTTGCTTAAAACTTTCTTTTCCTTTCAGTGTTAACTGCTGCTGCCTTCCTTCCCCTGCATCCAATTCTTTTCAGTTCTTTTCCTTGTCTCTTAAGGAAGTTTGGAGTCTCAAAACAGAATTTTAGAGGCTTTTCTCTCTGTCAGTGCACACAGAAATATGAGGCAGGTTTGGAGCAAGCTACCCTGTGTCAGATTTTGTTTGGATCAACTAATGTACTGTAAATTAATTTTCAGCTTACTGACAATTTTGCTTCAGTAATCCCTTACTTTCCTCAGTGGACAACCACGAGGTTTATGGTAATAACTGACTCCATTGTTTTCATGTCACAAAATCCAGCCACTTGTCATCTTGAATTTCTGTGTTATGGATCAAATAAGTGAAAGTGAATCTAAAAAGCGATTGGTTCATATTTTCGCCATTAGGGTTCATAGATTTTTATGAATACTATCTTCTGTTTAAATGAAAAAAAAGACAAAACCCACACTAGTTTTTTTGTCACAAGAGCTTGGAGAGTACACAAAGTTGAACTAGTCATTAGAATGAAAGATGAGAAGTCTTTGCCTCATCTGCATGAGGAAACTGATCTTGATTCAGCTGACAAGTTTCCAGCATCTCCTCTCATGGAGGATAAATCCCCGGCGGCATTAGATGACTAAAGGCAGATTGTGTATCTCTTCCCCTCTTCGAGGGATAAAACCTACTGGAAACAGCTACAAGATGACATTTCTTCTCTGTCTCCATTCTCATTTTATTGTTCCTAACCAACCAAATGGTGTAAGCTAGAAATTAACTTGTAGCTGGTCAGCAGTCTTCTCTTCCCTAGTCTCAAAGGGCTACTCAGGTCATCTTGGGAAAGACAAACCAATTACTTTTGAGTTTAGCACCAGCCAGATTGGCTAGGAACCATAATGACAAATGGAATTAATGAATATGGATGAAATGATAGATTTGGGATGAGTCACAGGAATGCCTTGTGAAACTGTAAGTGTTCTGTGAGGATGTCAGTTTACTGGTAAGGTGAAGTTGTCAATCCAGTATACTAGGAGTTAAGAAAAAAGGTTGACAAGAGCTTGCAGCAAAAACTGCTGAACAAGTATTCCCCCTATTAACCAAAAGAATATCTTCCTTTGTCCTGTTGTAACCATATATACCAGAAAATTAACATTTCAGCAGTTTGTTGAGACTCTCAGAGGTTATACAGTAGGATGTGTCATCCTCAGCATATTCACAAATGATAAAGGAAAAAAATTTGCAGAGGATATGAACTTATTCAGGATAGTTAAGTCTAAATCTTATATGCAGAGATGCATATGAGATGATTCTCAAGGCTGATGGAAATTCATCCCTGTGAAAGACAAAGAACTCTAGTTCTCTCTGTTTAGCAGTAGACATACAAGCACAGGATTATCATACAAAAATGAGATTTTGGGGTCAATTGAGGCAGTTTTTTAAAAATGGTAATGGAAATTTTTTGTCATCAAGGCATATGAAGTAATGCTGTATCAGATAATTAAATAAATAGTTCTGAGAAAACCCCCACAAAAAATCCATCCAAATGGGTGATCCAAAACACTGACATAGCACATTAATTACTTTAAAAAACTTTTTTTTTTTGGTGGGGGGGAGAAATAAAAAGAGACAGGATTTGATGTAAATGAATTAGAACAGGATGTAAAAGTCACCAGTGAAGTTTCCAATTTCTTTGTTGTTGTCTTCAGTAAACCTTTCACTTTTAATACAAAAGCTCATTCAGTGATTAATTACTTTAGTGCAGTGGTGTGCTGAGGTAGATGCATTTAGATTTACCGCAAAGCAATAAGCAATATTACTGCTGAATATTATTGGAAGGATTTGCCTTTCAATATATTCTTTGATTCTTCTCAAACTGCTTGCTCATATACTTCCTACCAGCTACATTGAATGATCTAGAAATGCCATTTTGTAATGAAATATAAAAGCTGAAAAATATTAGGTTTGGGATTTTTTTTTTATTATTGTTTTTAATTTTATTTTTGTATAGTTTGTCTTGGGTTTTTTTTTTGGTTGGTTGTTTTTTTGTGGGGTTTTTTTGGTTGTTTTTTTGGGGTTTTTTTTAGTGGTTTGTTCCCTCCCCCCTTTAAAATAAAACCTTTTCAATCTTAAAATCTTAAATACAAAATCTTTGGACAGGGACACTATACTCAATTATCTATGATACCTAGTACATCACATTTGCCTTATGTTCTTAACTGATTATTTGTCCACTTTTTTGGTCATTTTTCCATCATTATTTTATATCTGTTCCCATGGAGATGATATTGCAAGGACGTGTTCCAGCTTTAATATGTCAGAAATAATCAAATATCTGCTTCTACCTTCTTGGATTGAAGAAGAGTGAAACTTTTTTTTTTCCTTTTTTTCTGCACAGTTCTTGCAACAAATGCTATCAGTATGAGCTTTTACTCCCCATAGACAACATCTGGCACAAAATGTCCCTGAAATACATTCAAAGTTGTCATCGGAGTTCAGATATGACAGATATTCTGACACCAAATCCTGAATTGTTCATTCTGTAAATGGAGGTAAATTTTTATTTCTTTAGACCTTTTTCCTCATGATAATACTCTGAAGATTATTTACTGTCATGATTATTCTCTTGCTATTGTAGTGAGTAGTAGGCCAAATTTAGGATAAAAACTGCTCTAGAAATACTGCAGTCCCTTGGACTAGCCTTGTTTCAAAAGCTCATTGGCAGAGTCTGAATTCCCAGGTAAAAGAATGATCACTGGAGCATATACTTAGTTCTCTTAGGAGCTAAAGCATTATTATGTGTTACCATCCTTCACATGCCTGCATTCCCTCCTTCTGTCATTCATCTCTTTCTAAATTCTTGTAGCAAGTAAAACCATTTCGAAGTAGGGCAAAATTAGATGTTTGGACAACAGCTTTCTGCCCTGCAAAGCCCTAATCTGCACCCAAAGCACAGTCCATTAGTGCCTTGAGGAAGGGATGCAATGCTTTTGACTCCAGCAATTCCTCATTTTTGGCTGGTGAAGAGTTCAGACCACTCTGTCTCCAGGCATACTCTGGAGAGGCATTTCTTGGTGTGCAGTTCTCTAAACTTTTAAAATGGCAGACATGAACTTGTTTTACTTTCAGATTGGTATGACACCCCTTGGCGTCCTGCATGCATGCAGGGCTCAGGCCCAGCTGTTGCTTTCTCCTCTGGTACCAGACATGTAAATGGGGAAGGAAGTCTCCAGCCTCTGCTCCTGGTAGCTCCTTTGCCCACATTTGAACAAGTCAAGGATACAAGCCTGCCAGAAGTGTGCAAGGTCAGAAACCAAGCACCAGAGGTCCTGCAGTGACTCACTATCATGGGAAGAACTACCAGCTTCATCTGCCAGCAGCAGCTGAGTACCAAAATGAAGGCATCTTGGGTTCATTTCGCAGGTGTACCTCCAGGGAGAATCTTCCATTCCCTAGGGCCCTTATTCCCCTGGCCCCGCTAATCTTTGATGACTTCTGCTTTTGTGCCTATCTAATATCCATGCTGGCTCTGCCCTGCTCTCCTGCTCATGGCATTTTCCCATGTCCAATTTCCCACATCTCCTTTCCTTTTCATCCCTCCTACAGAGCTCTTCTCTCCTCACATCCCACCTGCACTATTTATGGGTCCCATTCTCCATCACTCCCCATGGCCAGGTCTCCTCACCAGAACTCTCCTTGCCTCCTCACCTGGGGGAGCACAGGAAAAGCTGTCCTGAGCTCTCATTTTCTGTGTCACAGAAAATGGAACCT
Organism: Chloroceryle aenea; assembly: GCA_013399075.1. NCBI lineage: Eukaryota > Metazoa > Chordata > Aves > Coraciiformes > Cerylidae > Chloroceryle > Chloroceryle aenea. The sequence continues at coordinate 212,996 of VWZY01001554.1, read as the reverse complement.
ATTGTCAAAGTCGATGTCGTCTGCCCCTGTCCCCCCGCCGTGCCCAGTGCTGTAGTAAGGATAGAGCAAGGAGCAAGCTAAATCCAAAGCAGGTCCTTGGCACATTCAGCTGCTAACTTCTGGCTACTCACTGCTGCTGTGTGGAAGCAGTTTTTTCAAAGGCTTCAAGGCTGAGTAGTTTTTCCATGGTATCATAAGGGCTTAAACTTTGCAGCATGATAGCCCTTGGACCTCACTTGACATGACTGCATACCTGCTGCTTTCTCTCAGCTGCTTCTGTGCTGTGGCTGGTACCCTGAGTTTGCCCATGGCGAGCCCAAGAAAGGCATCCTGTCAGGGATCAAGGACATCAAGAAATGGAGACCCAGTTAACCTTTGACTGTTGCAGTGAAACACTCAGGCAGGGTAGAAGCATGAATCAGGAAACATACATTGGACCAATATGGAAGGGAACAGAAAAAGTCAGTTTTAATGGAAAACAATTGTTATAGCAACAGAATATGATAAGTGTCAAGTAAAAGCTAGTGTGCTGAGTTTTCAAAGCACCAGTATTAAACTGAATACACAGAACAAATCAGGCATGCATGTTTGAAATCTGTCTGACATACATGCACTTTTTGTTGTCATGGTTAAATCTCCAGAGGTTGATTATTTTGACTATCAGACAATTAATTTCATAACAAACATATAAAATGCCTCTACTAGATACATGAAGGCTTTTTAAAACAAAGTAGCTTAGTTGAATAAATCATGTTTCTTAGAAATGTTACAGGGAAAAATGTTAGCTAGGGCTCCTTTGTCAAGGAAGCAATATTTTTGTGAGAAGATAGCCTTCTCCTTTCCATGTTTGTGTAAAATAAATAAAGATAAAGTACCGAAAGCACTTTACTAATATTCTACTCTTAATCACAGTCATCACATCTTTTAAGTGTTTTCTACTATAATGTCTTATGAGAGTGCTAGACCACAGGACATTGAAAGACTATAATCATGTGGGGTTCCCTTAGATTTTGAAGTCAGTTCAGAGAAGAAGATACAGACATTTTTGCTTCTCTGTCTCAAGCTTCTGACAAATGACAGCCTGTGTAACCTGTGGGACTCCAGTTATTTGGACCTAGGCCAGTGCATGTCAAGGTTGCAATTAGTCAGTGCTTGTGAGAAGGCACACATAATGGTGAAAAGCTTTCCTAACTTCATTATTTCTTAGTGTGATTTGTTAACTGTTGTATATTGGTATTCCACACTATGTTGAGCTTGAAATATCATAAAATACAGAGCCTGGAAAGGCTTTAAAGCTACTGTTGACTAGCAAGAGTTTTCCACTTTGCTCTAAGCCAAGCATGTTTTACCTTGTAGGACAGCAGACACTGTCAGTCTTGGCAGGGGAAGATAAGACAGCAGCTCTTTGGTAGGTGCACAAGATCCTTGGCAGCACAGTGCTATGCAGAGCACTGCTCCTCAGTCCTGGCCACCATCCTTTTCCTTCCACACTTTATGTCTGTCTGTGTTGGAGAACTCAGGACAATATGTAGCCTGTATCTGCTGATGTTGTGCAATGGAAAAGGAGATAAGATTTGTCAGAAAGAAGTACTGTATTCTGCACTGGTCACTACATCTTGAAAGCACCACCTTGCAGGTTATCCAGCCTTGCTGTCCACTGGCAAGTCAATGATGACTTTCAAATAGCTGAGAAAAGTGGTAGTGGGGCAGATTTTGTTAAGGATGACTTTCACAGGAATGTGGCATCTATGTCAGGGGTTGAATGAGACAGAGAATACCTCAGGGTCTGCTGGTCATCTAGTTCTTTTATTCTCATTACTTTGCTTGTCTCAGGGTAATCATTGTGCAAGTCAGACTTGAAAATTAACATCAGATAATTTCTTAAACCATATGTTCCTCTGGACAGCAAGCTGTTCTGTGTTTCTAAAAACATCCAGTAGTCTGGTCCACTGCAAGGAAAAGAAAATTCCGTAAGCAACACAACTTATAATTTTTCATTTTCTTTGTATTTCTGAAATACTTTCTTCCATTATTTATTCTGTTTTTCTCCTCACACTGTGAAGTACCTCACACTGAAAATCTTGATTGTGTCTTTGAAATATACTTAAACCTCAGGCTAAAGATGGGTACTTTTGGAGAATACTGTCATTCTTGGCCCTGTCTGCACTTTGGATCTTTCAGAATACAGGGGAGCTATTAGTCTTCTCTAACTGAGAATGGACATTCATTGATTATATGACATTTCTTTCAGGTCCATGACAAGATGCAGCTATAAAAAATATTCCTGAACCTCTGATCATCTCATTAAAATGAAATTTTAACTATAGTGTGGAGGGTGGATGAAAGTTTACTTTGCTAGAAACAATAGTTATTTAGAATTCATCCCATCAATAACTTTTCAAGATTGGTACCACTTTTGATAGAAGCAGTATGTCACCACTAAAGCCCTTGAGAGCAAGCTAGTTACCATAACAGCAAGTGAGTTACAGATGTGATTTTTCAGTGTTCGAACCCACTCCTCCTGACCACTTCTGACTGTGTTTTGGTCTCCAACCTTATTCTCTTTCAGAAAGAGTCTCATTCTTTGCAAATGTCTTTGTTGCACTTGTATTTGTTATAGACTCCCCAAGCCCCATATATTCGCTGGAGTTCCTGCAAATTCGCATGCTTGTAAAAGAGAGGAGGAATTACCTGGGATCTCTGAAGGCTATCCTAACAGGGGGCTCACACAGCTTAATATACTGCCTCTCTTACTGTGTGTAGTTCAGTTTGAACCTTTTATAACCTAAAGTTTCAAAGACTTATTTTAAAAGTCTCAGATCTATTACTTATATTTTTATCTCCATTTTCACAATGCAGCGTCCACAATAGCACCCGTATTACTTTTGGAAGGATGCACAACTCTTAAAAAGACTTTCCTCCAACACTGGTTTTGATATCTGGACTTTTTTTTTGGTTCAAATAACATGTTTATTATCACCATCACAAAATATTTTCACCAGTTTTTGCCTTGGATATCTCCCTCTTCATCCTTTCTAACCCTAATGTCTACATGCTAAACTAACTGTAAAATTGAAAATACTTAAATGCAAACCATTCTTGTGTCACTAGAATTATTCTTCTTGAGAAACGAGCAGAGAAAGCAGAAAGCTTATCTTTCTGCTGCCAGCACTTGCATCAAAATAAAGTCTGCTGGTGGCTTTATGAAGAACATTCCAGGGTGCCACTCGAGGAAGAACAAAACTGTTGAGCGATAAATATAAAAGTAGATAAATAGACTTCTTCAGAAAGCTGGCGACCTTTTTGAGCCAAATATTTTATAAGTTTTGAAATACTCAGCTAACTCCAACTTTTTTCCTGTCATTATTGTACCTCTGAGTTTTTTATGTGCTAGGGATAAGAAAAGTATAACGCCGAACATCATGAGTTTTTGAGGGGTTTCTAATAGGACCTTGAATTGAAAGTATCAGGGTACCTGATAAAATGGATCCCATTAACATTTTGTCACATCATTATCAGAAGAACATCCACATGGACATCAAAGGAATTTTTATATGTGCAGCCATCACTGATTCCAATTCAAATGTCTAAGGAACAAAAACTTTATGAGTAATTTCTGACAACCTGGTTTTGGTTGCCTGTGCTGTCTTTTCACTGTGTATGTAAACAGTGTATATATAACTTCTGGTGCTATTGATAAAGTTGTTATGACAAAAACACACAACCATTATGAATAAATTATAGTCCATAAAGAAAATTAATGTAAATAATTGGTAGTAGGAATGATGAGTCTACTTCTGCAACTTGGTTTAGCATGGCAGAGTGCACAGAGAAGAAAGAAAATCTAAAGAGAAAAAAAAAAATGGAGATTAGAATTTTAAAACAAAATCACTGAATTTTTTCTCCTTAGAAGCACATCCTTCCCTCAGTCTTTCATATCCCACATCCAGACTGCTGTTATTCCACGTTATTCTGGATATGGATAGAACTGCACACAAAAAAAATTAAAAGAGAATCAAAATACCGAGCTAGATTTTGAGCCCATCAACATGAAGGATAAAACTAGTGATTCCCTTCAGCCAAGCATTCACTCCAGAAAGAGTTGCACAGAGTGTAGGGACAAATATTGGGTGATACAAATTTGTTGTGATAAATGATTCTTAGACACATGATATTTTTCTACTGAAAAGTAATGGAAATTTAAAGCAACAACAGATATCAAGGTTTAGGTGAGGGATTTAGAAAAAAAGTCCTATTTACACTCTAACACGGTGAAAAAAATAATATTGAGGGTAAGCATAACTGTTTAAAATAAAATGCCCAAACAATTACTGAGAGAAAACCAAACAAGATTGATTAGTTTTTTGGTTTAGTTTTTTGGTTCGTTGGTTTTTTTTGGTTGGTTGGGATTTTTGTTTGTTTGTTTGTTTGTTTGAGTTTGTTTTTTTTGTTGCTCTGTTTGTTTGGTTTGGGGGTATTTGTGGTTTTTGTTTGGTGGTTGGTTGGGGTTTTTTGTTTGTTTTTGTTTTGACTTGGCTTGGTTTTGTTTTGTTGTTCTTTGGATTTTTTTATATAAAACTTTTGGCACCTGAAGACCAAAGGAGAAGTAAAGAATAAATATACTACAATAAAACTGAGTAGTGAAAAGGCTCTTTACTTGTGATTCTTGCCTGTCAATGGAAAGAGCAAATGCACAGTGTTAGCATTTATTTGTACAGTCTAATGGAGAGTATTCTGGTTAGAGCAAAACTGTTTGCTATTGAGAACACTTGTTACAATGGCCTGTGCTTGAGAAATCTAGAAACATCAGATGTATCATTTTTTCCTATATTTTCTTATGTGTAGAAATTACTTGATCTGCTACCATTTCGGAAGAATGTAGATAACACAATACTATTTCACTGAACTGAAAAAGGGGCAAAACTGACAGTTGCTGTAGATTTCTTTCTGGTGCTTATATCAATTCTTTCTTCTGCAGTTTGATTTATTACAAAAGAGATACTGATTATTTAAACACAGATGCCTAAATGTGGCCTTCTTCTGAATCTTAATGTTAGAGGGGGAAATGTTCACTCATGAGAAGTTAAAATGGGGTCTATCCATGGATAGATAATTTCAAATCTGAGGATACTTATTTTATACTTGTTGTCATTCATCTGTAAGCATCTGCTTATACTTGCAAATGCAACTCAGATGACAAATATAAAGATGGTCTTTCCTGCATTGCTGGAATTTTAACTCCTCACAAGTCCTTGTCACGGGTTGAGGCTGAGCTGACCACTAAACAAATAGCATATACTCTCTGTTAAATGAATAACATATACTCTCTGTTAAAAAATATGCCATTAACTTCAGAAAGTGCTATTACTTAGAAGAGACTGAGCTGGAAAGTAAAATCACTGAATGGAGAATTGGTTCTGTTCTAGCTCAAACCAAGAAAATTCCTAACCCAGCTTAAGTTCAGCATCTGACTTTTTGACAGCTCCAACCCTAGGAAAATAAAGTTTTACAGTCTACAGAATGTGACATCAGGCTCTCATATCATCTCCCCAGTGTCTTCTTACTTATGAAAGCTCAGTGTATTAATAGAGGAGATGGCTTTCACTCAAGTTCTGTTAAGGACCTGGAAGTGGGCATTTGCTCTTCCCTGTCATTGTCTGACACATTCTTTCCCTTTTTTCCCTGTTATCATCTCTTCTTTTCCCCAAGAAGAAACAGTGTAATGCTGCTAGAAGCTGCATAAATAAATTGAAAATTTATTCTATATTCTATAGTACAGCTATAAAAAGGTTCATCTGGAAGACCTATAATATGTTACTTTTTAACCATTCAAGAGAGGTCAACAAAGAATGATATCACTCCTATCAAGCACTATACTTTGGATTTGTTTTTCAGAAGAAAACATTTATTCTCTATGTTAAAGAAAAAATACTTTTTGATAAATTCTGTTATGTTTATAGCTACATAACATTATCGGCCCATTTGTACTTAGACTCCAAAAAAGCCATCTGTCTCCTGAGGCTTGGTGATACCAGAGCCACATGCAAAATTCTCTAACATGCCATTGAAGAAACTTAGATGTGGGGTAGGAACTGATGTAATAATAGTAATAATTAATTACATTAATTGACATTCATTGGCACTCTTCTCTTTATCAGTTCCAAACTGACTTTGAGTATCAATGGAATAAACTCAAAATCACAAAATCAACTCAAATACACCTCCCCAAAACAGGTTCAGTCAGGATGCAGCAAAACAGAGGTATGAAAAGCAGACATTTGTAATTCAGACATGTCATTTCTGTGATGTTTGAGTATCAGGCCAAGTATCAGCCCAACCACTTCTGCCTCTACTTTGTCATTTTTAGGAAAGACCAAGGGTCTTCTTTAGATCCCACCTCTACTGTCTAGTTTTAAATCCTTATGAAATCGGTTGGAGTCTCTTGATCTCAATTTGTTTCTGCTGACTCTGTTACAATTTCTTCCATGTTTGTTCGTGCAGTGTTTTTTCACTTTTGTGAAATACTTATGTCTCATCATTTTTAGGATTTATTGTGGTAATAAATTAGTTCAGTTTGCCTTGCTACCATAATTGAAATTCCACAGTTTAGGAGAATGTCGCACAACAAATCATCTTTATTTTATAACTTCCTTTTAAACTAAACAGCTGGGCCATCCCCGACCTCCTAAGGGCAGGTTTGTACTTGCATTTTGCCACTCCTGTATTTGTTACCCTTTCTGCTCTTGGTGTTGCCCTGCCACAGACTCTTCAATATCTATATTTTCCTTTGAGTATATAGCCCTTTTCCCTTTTTGTGAACCATATAGCTACCTTCCACATCCATGGCACTAACATTTCCAAGAACTGAAGTAGAGAAGGTAAAAATGGCTCCAAAAGTCTTCTTTTATACAGACTAGGAGAGAAGTTTTTCAAGGAAGAGACTAAAATGGGAGAAAAATCAGGCCCAGACAATTGTGTGCAATCTTTTATGTTTAAAGATACTTGAAATTGATGTCACACCCTAAAATTTTGAACTAAATCAAGCCTGTCACTTTTTTCTCTTGCTTCAGGAAAGCATTCACTAAAATGGAGTAACATAAGAGAAGGTTTTCCAATGATGTTTCATCCCAAATAAAGTGAGGAAGCACTGAAAATTGCAAAGAGTTTGCTGTTTCTGAGACTAATTGTAAAAATCCAGCGTGTTCTATACTTTGAGCTCTGCAGAAGCATCTGAGCTTCTGAGAGCTGACAAGAACAAGAAGTGATCTCTGAACCTGCAGGTGAGCCTTATAAGATTCAGCTCTCATAAATAATCTCTTTCAGTATCATCTAATGTCTTTTTGGGTTTTTTTTGCTACATCTGTGAATAGGCCAGGAGTCATTGTATTTCAACGCAAAATCCTCCTTTTGCTGCTACCTCTAAGTTGTGACTTGCTGTCTGCCAATTCTAATGAAAGTTTTCAGTACAAAGCTGTGGGATTTAGATTCTCATTAAAGTTTGACAGCACTTCCATAGTTAAATTCCACCATAAAGATGAACATTTACATTTGAGTCACCAGACCTGCTGTTAACAACAATAACTTGAAATCCTACTGAATTGCTATTGAATGGTTCCAAATGTTTGCTGGAAAAACTGGAGCTGTAAACAAATGTGCTCCCCTCTGGTCACCAGCTCCAGCTTGTAAAGCAGCAGCACCATGAATCTTCCTCTGCATAAATGAAGAGCAGCAAAGGACAGATGTCTGGAGTTTGAGGTGCCTTTAAACCTGCTCCAGCTGTCATTGAATTTCTCTGACTTGCTGCTAGCAGCAATTTTAACCATCTCAGAATGCAGAGGCCATTTTATCACAAGAGTTAAGAATTAATGAATACAAGAATATTTTCTAAGTCTGAAAAATTAATGTGGACATCTCTCGGCAGCACACAGAATGGCTCAGCATACCAGCTGCAGCATGTAAGGAAGGGAGGAGAGAACACAGATTGCCCCTCATACTGCATTTTAATGGTTTACAAATTCTGTATAAGTGATGTGGAAGATGGTGAGCTTTAGGTAAAATATAACTTTATGAATCAAAGACAAGTAAGACCTTTACAAAGGCAGTCCAAACTTTGCCATATTTCTCTTTATGAAGGCTCATCATAATATCATGTCTCCTTAAGTCTATCACAGATAGACATTTTGTCATGGACTTTGTTAGTCCTTGGATATGACAGCTCATTTGCTGTATGCTGTTTCATTAACAACCTTCTAACAACATTCCAAACTAATCTGTAGAAAAGCCATTATTTCCCAAGACATGAAACGGTTACCTTTAGATAATTCTTCTATTATAAAAATGGATTCTATAATTTATTTTTTTTTTTAATTAATTTCCTTTTCCATCAATTTCTGTTTGGACATAAATATATGCCTAGGAAAAGCATCATGTTAACATCTGTGGAATTTGGGTTCTGTTCCAACAGAACATGTTTACTTGGTTATTTTCTCTTTATTGGGCAGAGAGGAGAACCACTGCAAGATTCACCATCCTGCCCTACCAGTTCTCTTAAAAACTGAACTGGAGCAATTAGCTTGAGGAGCAGAAAAGCTCTGGAGGCTGACTTTTAATGTCTGCCTAAGTGTCAATTGCAAGACTATTGAACACAGATAAAGGACTCTCGGCAATTTCATACAGGTTTTGCAACACTCACCTTTTATTTTCCCTGCATGAAGGACGGTATTTGGACAGGGTTTTTTTCATGATAAGAAGTGAATATTGGAACTAGACTGGAACCACAACCAAAGTTACAGTCATCACAGCTTTTTGGATACTATTAAAATCAACAGTGAGTTGTACTGTATTTGTATTGTATTGTTCTTCCTATTGAATTACTGCATCTTCTAAGGCAGTGTCACCTGCCTTTAGTGGTCACACATTTGGGATTTAAAGTGCAGGAAAAATTTCTTTTGCATAACAGGGTATGTTGTCATTCCTCTTTTTACCCTGTTCTTGCTAATAAAATTCTGAGATCTGGGCACTGGATTAATGGAAAAAATCACTGATAAAACTGCCCCAAGTGATGTCCTTGGTAGTCTTTCAAATCTTTACAGATGTTTCCACATCATTTTTTCTGGGATTTCTTTGTATCCAATAGCTAAAGTAACAACAAACACAACAATCAACTCTTCATGTCAAAGTAATTTTACCAATATCTCCTAAACTCTGGAAAACAAGATTTCAGGACAGCTTCAGTTTGTGACTTTGCAGCAGCCACTCTTCATCATTAACAGACAAAAACAGCTCCTGCACTGGGAATTTGCCATAACTTTCACAGCTCCAGCTTGATGGAATCACTGATTCGTGCTGAGAAAGCCTGATGAGGTGCTTGGAAAGCACATCAGAGCTCTTGCCTTTCTTCTAATTTCTGAGATTTTGCTGCTATGAATTCCTAATCTGGCCATTCAAAGCCAGACCAATCCTGCTGTTCTTTTTACCACAGAACAATTGTAATAATAACAATTGATGTCATATTGTCATAATAATAGATGTCACATTGTCTCTAAAACCCACAGGATTCAGAAGGTACCAATTACAGTATCTCTGGAGAGACTTTGCTAGTATTTTTAAGCAGCAGAAATACGGTCAAGGAAGCAAAAGTTCTAACAGCTGAATAAGGATTATTTAAATTTGAAATGTCTCAGATCTGAGTGTTTCTGATTTGTTCATGCTTATGAATTTCCTTTCATGCATGTGTGCAACCCCTCCTGAGATTTAAAGAAGCTACGCATGAATATGGAGTGGAAAGAGAAGTTTCTGTTTGTTCCACAAGGAAATAAAAACACAAGTGTACCTTGAAAAACAATACCGACTGTATTATACTTTAATATATATTCTCAATTAATTATACAAAAGCCTGAAAAAAGATTCAAATAATCAAGTGGTGCCTCCACTTGATTATTAAATGGAAATAACTGTGAGGCATTTCCATTTAAAAAATAATATCACCCCAGGAGATACCTTCTTGAGCTAGTCACCTCAGCATGTCTCCAGCACCCTTGCATAGAAAAGATTTATGATAGCTATTCAGCTTTGGCTTCATTTAATTGACAGTACTTTGTTGCCAGCACTGAAAAATGCTGGGTGCTTTAGGATGTAAAAATAGTGACTGATACACATGAACCCTGCCCCAGTTTACTTGTAAACTGATCAAACAAAATCCGTCAGAGATGGCACTTGGTATTTCTTGCTCTGAACCAGGCTATCTTTATCAAGGTATCTTTAACTTTGGAAAACAAGCTGCTTTTGTAAGAGTGCTTTGCAATTTCCAGTTACCTTTTCTTGAAATTCCAGCCTCATTGCTGTTTGCAGCTTTGCTAATGAGAAAGCCTTCCTTAACTCCTAATGTCCTACAGACAATGAGAACTGAGCTCATGAAAAAAAAAATGGAACCCTGAAAATTGGCATATAACTCCATACCTGAAGGAGATCCCGGGATTTCAAACATACTGGCGACACTACATACCTCAGTGATTTTACTGGGAGCAGTACAGCTGGGAAATCAATCCACTCAGTCTGATACCTCAAAAAAAATCAGGTACGGAGTTGGAAATAAGTAATTCTGTCTCATAAGGAATTCTAACATTTCACTGATCCATGGCTGAGGGGAAACTTGGACAAAAATGCAAGAATATTTAGAGAGAAAAAGCTCTGAAAATCTGAACTGTAGCCTGGGAAATACCAAAAACATTGAACTTGACACTAATCTATGCCTTCACAAGCAGCTGCCTCAGGACAGAAAGGAAACACAAAAATAAAAAAGGAAAGGACTTTGTTGTACTATGAACATGTCCCTGTTTATTTTATAAACCAGAACTTATTCAAAAGGACTTGAAGTATTAGATCAGGTTCCAAATCATCTGTGCTTTTTGTAACAGAATAGATTAGTGGTAAAAACATAATGTTTTCAGAAAGCATAGTGCACAGTTCTACAAAATCTTAATTACTAGGTGCTATGATGGGCATCAATACTGATTACCTCTGTGTGTTAGAATTTGGGAATGACTTTGTAACAAACAACCCTGTGGAAAAGTTCTATCAAATGTGATACTTCTTTTTTTATACTTTTTTTTTTGTTGTTATCAAATACAGATACCTGTTACTGTTTTCTCTGTAAGAATTTCTTTGCAATGAATAACATGATTTGTAGTTCCCCTTACAGGTGGCTTTAGTCAGAAGGCTGATGTTTCTTTGCTCTGGAAGCAATAAGAGTTGTTAAACTCATTTTTGATCCTCGTGAATTGGATCACCCAAATTCTAAGATTCTGAAATACTTTTAAATCAAAATAACACATTTAAAAATAAAAATAAAAATGTATGACTTGATCAAAAATGACAATTCACTGTTCACTATGAATAGATATGTTTATATATTTGAGGTAATTTACAGTTACTTAAACTAGATTTTTTGTCTCACTTTTAGATCTGTAACTGGACACCAGGATCTAATATTAAAAAAAAAAGATAAAAAAATGAAAGAAGGTAATTGCCTAATATTATTTCATGACAGTATTATTATTTCATGAATGTATTGTGCTGTTTTGTAACAAACATCTGTGCAAAACAGTATAATCTATGAGTCTCGGTAGGTGTTTTTATATACTACATTTAAGACAATTCCTATCAGCAAAACAGAATCTAAATCCAGGTTTTTAAATCACAGGGCCTAAAGTAATCTGAATAGACCCATGGTAGATGTCAGATGAAGAGTCATCAGGACTTTCTTCTCATGATTATATTTTCAAAATGGTTTTCAGTGTGCCCTGTTTGCATTCCACAAAATTATCTTCCCTTACTGAATTTTAACAGTTTGACTGCCTGTCCTTGTACTATTTGTATCTGTCCTTGTACTACTTCTCATTATACTACTGTGACTGCCTTATAGTCTTGACTTGATCCACACCTTACCGTTTGACTCTGTTCAGTAGCTCTCTGTGATTTCTTTGGTGTGGTCTCAGTCACCTCTGTCTTAATTTTTATCACATCAGTTAAATGACTATTTTCCAATCTAAACTAATTAAATGTAATGAATTAATTATATTTAAGTGAGTTTAATATCTCAAAGTGTTCTACTTCTGTACTCATCATATCTTTCACTGTTTCACAAATTAGACCATATGTGTGAAGCAACTGGAGCTGCACAATTGTAAAATCTCCATTACATCAAAAAGAAGCTTTCACAAATACACTTATAGTCAAAGTACTGGAAATTAGCAATTTTTATCTTGCTTCGAGGTGAAAAAGGACATACAGTAAAAGAGAACAAACAGAACAAACTCTTTTACTAGAGAGGGCTAAAAATTATGTATTTATATAAATAGATAGATGTAAAGTAGCACTTGCAATAGTAAAAATTAATTTTTTCCAGCCTCCTGGAAAAATGCTTGCAGTTCAGTAAACCTGGAACCAGACATGTCTGAGAGCTTGTTGTTATCCAAAGACTGTCTGTTTCACATACATATGTTTTACTCCATAGAAGACTAAGGAAATTTTTCCTCTAATATTTCAATTCTTTGCAAAGTGAGTTAGTTGGCAAGCTGAAGCACCAGCATGAAAAGAATAAAACACTTTTGGAAATGTTTGTGGAATTATTTATGCATTTTTTTAAAATGTGAATTATTGCCAAAAAAATGAGTAACAAGTTCACTCCCAGTTAGCAAAATCTGTTGATAGATAAGACCCAGTGCTATGGTATGAAGTAATTGACTTAAATCCTGAATTTTAAAAGGTGGTGTAATATTTCAAGTTAAATCAAAGCTGGGTGTAGGAATCAATAGGACAGGCTGTGGTATGAGGTACCAGACAGAGGTACTTCACTAAACTTGCTTTCCAAGAGCTGAAGGCTAATAAGGTGTACCACTTGTACAACCTTCCTGAGGGATCAGCATTAGTCACACAATGAGTTCTGGTGTTCCTTCAACAGTTCATAGATACTCCCTGATGTTCCTCTTATTTTATGATTCAGACACAGAAACCCCCTCCCACAGACTTCCAGATTCTTTGCTCTCCGACATACCATGGTAACATGGTATTATTGGGTTTTGGGAGCTATGTATGAGTACAAAACTTGGTTTGAATTTTCTGAGGGGTTACTGAGGCTTGTGATACACTGTACAAAAGCTTACATTTATCTTTTTTAAGATTACAGTTTTAAAAAGTAGATATTGCCAATTGCATCTGACTGTGTTAGCAAGGTGACTACATTTTTTTAATCCCATACCATCTGTTAGATGGAGCTAACCAAAATATTAACACTGTCTAAAATTTATTTTGAAATAACTAATTTACAACATTCAAGCCTTTCAATGCACAATTTAATTTCACTTGTAGTTTTCCATTTTTGCAGTTCTTCTCAGATCTATATGATTGATCACTCTATTTTACCCTCACTTCAATAAGCAGTTGCCTGAAGCACACCATATGTTGTTTAACCTAGATGTGGTACTGTTTTGTTTAAAATCCCTTCTTGCTGCTTGTCACATCTTTTTGTTCGGTGATTTGGATTTAAACGGGTCATGGTGTTATCTCCTTTTCAGAGTAGCTTTTAACCATGGCATACCTTCTTCAACTCTACACATCATTTCTGTATTTGTTACCACTGTGACATTCTCTAACTTCAGTTTCATGTTTACATTTTGTATTTCTCTACAAAAGGTATCAGTGAGTACTCTTTACTTTCTCCCTGTAAGTAGCATATTAACTGACTGAATTTTCTGCCAGTTATTTAATATCCTTCACAGTTTCTTTCCTCTTCAAGATTTTGGAAGGGGAGGGAGGATTGTACTGTAACTCATTTTACCATGTAAAAATGTTTCTTTTTCCCACTCCTTAATTCTCTTTTCACCTGCAAGTTTCCTTCATTTTTTCTTTAATGGGTCGTCTCTTCACAACTCTACAGATAATTTCATTTGTGGACATCTGTGAGAGAAGGACCTGGGGCTGCTAGCTGATGAAGTACTTAACATGAGCCAGCAATGTGCACTGGAAGCCCAAAAAGCCAACCGCATCCTGGGCTGAATCAAAAGATATGTGGCCAGTAGGTCAAGGGAGGTGATTCTGACTCTATACTCTGGTTTTGTGACTCTGGACCCCTCAGTAAAAGAAGGACCTGGATTTGTTGGAAAGGGTCCAAAAGAGGGCCACAAAGATGATCAGAGGGCTGCAGTATCTCTCCTAGAGAAGGGTCCAGGGACAACTTGTAGCGGCTTTCCAGTACCTGAAGGGGGCTGTTGCATTAAGAGATAAAGTAATTTGGCAGAAAATAAACCCCTTTGCATTCCAGTTTGTCCTCAGATAGCAGAGGAGTTAGGGGCAGCTCATCTTAGATTCTGAGTGATTGTCCAATTTGACAATATGAGTCTGATAACACAGATACACTCAATAGCGCACTGTACCTTCTATCTGGACATGTTTGCAGCTACGTGAAGGGTGCAGTTTATTTAGGGCTGTAAGTGTGGTAACGTGATGTACTTGATAGCGCAGCACCTGCCCTCTAGTCACACTCACACACCCAGAGTCCAGTGAGAGACGTTTGCAACCAGCTGTATGAACAGCATGGTTTATTGAAGAAACGGGATTACAGGCTCTTATGGATTGCCAGTGATAAATATATTGTTGACAAAAGCACGTGCAAGAGCAAAGATTGTAAGTAATATAGCATGGTTACAAAACACGTTAAAAAGTAGCTCAACAGAGATTTCTAAGTTTTCCAAGAAAGCACTTGGGGAAGTCCTGATCTTACTCAAAGGCACCCCTGTGGGGAGGGAAGAGAGGCTCAGCCTGTTGACTGATCCCAGAAGTGAGAGGTAATTTGTGATGCTATCTTTCCTGACTTATTCACAATTGTATCTTCCCTGATTTGTTCACGATAGTGTCTTCCCTAACATTCCCCTTTCATAAACCAGTTTTATATTATTTCTTATCTTCAAGGTGAGCTTGAGTGACTCTAGACATAAATACTTTTATTATGACTGGGGTAAAGTTGTCTCACTTTGCTTTTAGAGGTATAGCTGAAGAAAATTCAGAGCTCGAGCTCAGTGAGGGGTGGTCACGCTTTGGAGGTGGGTAGCCTTTGGGATGGAGGTGTGGTTTGATATTATACTGACATTATAATGAGCAAAGTTCGCACAAAGAACAGCACTTTGTCACAGAATGACATACTGTTGACCCAGGGTGTCAAATATGTAGCTTATCAGTTCCAAAGCAGCACAAAGTTCCCATCTCTGCGGGGGTTAACAAAGACTGGCTGTGGAGTCTTCATTCCACTCCACCACCCATACTGTTCTCAGGCAGTGTTGTCCAGGGAACCATCATGGAATGGATTCCTTGCATACCAATTGCACTCCACCTTGGGAGCTTCTTCGATATTTTATACCTTTTCTTAATGTGTGAACAGTGCTGTACTTTTAATATTATTGTAATTTGTAAGTCACCTCCACTCATTACTCTATAGGGGACTACAGGAAAGCTGGAGAGGGATATTTTATAAGGGCATGTGGTGATAAGACAGGGGTCAATGGTTTTAAACATGAACAGGATAGATTTTAATTAGATATTTGGAAGAAGTTCTTTACTATGAAGGTGGTGAGACGAGACACTGGAGTGGGTTGCCCAGAGAAGCTGTGGGCACCTCATCCCGGGAAGTCTCATCTCGCTGGATGAGACTTTGTGCAATCTGGTCTAGTGGAAGGTGCACCTGCCCATGGCAGGGGGGTTGGAACTAGATGATCTTTAAAGTCCCTTCCAACTCAAGCTGTTCTATGATTCTATGGTTTGTTGATCACTATGCAAAGACTTTTCTAATCTTATGTAAATACTGTAATGACACAAAACAAAATTCTGCCCTACAATAATTAAAAGGCACCTTTGAATAACACATTTATTGCAAGGACCTTAAACTGCTTTACACATGAGGGTGCACATCTACATACTGCAATGTTGTTGTGGCTTAGCTCCTGGGGGAAAACTCAGAAAGAACCACAGCTGAAAGGGTTCAGAGAAAGTGTCAAAGGGACCAAAGTCCCTGGTGTGTCCCACTTCAGGCCCCTGGGATTCAAGTTGCCAATAGAGTTGTGCTTATGCATAAGCCACATCAAAAGGATGAAACTCTTCCCAGAGTTCATCACTTTTTTTTTTTTAACATTTAGTCCCAGGAAAGGATGTTTTTTCTCAGGAGGATATCAAACCTTTGTTTTCTTGCTTTGGGAAAAGTAATGTAACTGAAAGGAAGAAATCTCAAAGAATTATTTGCCTTTGGCAAATAAAATCAGCTGCATCCCCATCTCAAAGCAAAAACCCTATTAGGCAGTGGTCACATTATGTGTGGAAATCTATGATGATGATAGTGCCCATATTCTGCTTCTCTTCAGCACCAGTCAGCAAAAACTTCACAGAAAGAGAATCAAATATACCAAGATCCTCATCTCAGTTGTATGATTCTCATTACAGTTGCCTCTTGTTCAAAAACATTCTCTTTTATCCATTCATTTCCACAAAGTTTTCCTATATCATCATATAGCAGCTTGTGTCATTAAACTATTTTTGTTGCCTTTGTTCTGTATTCCTATTTTCCTTTCTATCTTCAGATCCAAGGGCTGAGTAGCTGGAGAAGCTGACAGAATTCATAATGGTAGACTGATCATGAGACTGATATTAAAGGCAATTCCTTTTTGTGTCCAGACATAGATTTTAAAAAGGTTATCTGTACTTTCAGTAGAAATCTCAGGAAGCAGAAAAAAATATAAATATGAGAGATTCAGTTGTAGGAGTGGAGAAGGAAAGAAGACAAGAAAGGAATGCAGTAAAAAACATCACTTAAATTCTAAAAAAAACAAAGCTTGTGTTTTCCAGTCAAAATAAAGTTGTGCTTTATTACAGCACAGCCATTGTGGTGACTGATAAAGTGAGAGTTTAATGCGCAATAATTTTAAATTATCATGAGAATTGCCAACAGTATCTCTGAGCTTTGGTATCTTGACTGTCACAAACCAATGAGAGGAATCACAGTGTTTGCTTTTTTTTTACACCTAATGTTGTGGAGGTTCTGCTTAACCTATCATTTACCAATGAAAATGTATCTGATTTTATTCCTAAGGCTTTGAGAAGTGAAAATTATACCCTGTGTATTAAATTTAACTGAACATAGTGTATAACAGTATAAATCAAATTTAATTGGTATACTGTTCCATAAAAGAAGTGACAAGATATTTCTTCAGCTGTGGAAAAGATAACGTATGATTGACGGCAGAAAATAATAATTGAGGAAAGTAATTCACTGCAACAGATACAATCTACAGAGCAGTTTTCAAAACAGTTAGACAAGGCTAATAAATGGGAAAAATGTTTCCATAGCTCTTATTTGAGAAGCACAAGGTC
The DNA here is from genome assembly GCA_013399075.1 of Chloroceryle aenea. Classification (NCBI taxonomy): domain Eukaryota; kingdom Metazoa; phylum Chordata; class Aves; order Coraciiformes; family Cerylidae; genus Chloroceryle; species Chloroceryle aenea. Next base: position 195,584 of record VWZY01001554.1, on the reverse strand, counting down.
GTCAGATAAATAAATAAACAAATAAATGAGAAGGCTCTTAAAGACATTAAGAGCCAAACTCCAACACCTTTTTAAGCAGTATGCCCTCTGTGCATTCAAGGGAAATTAGAGACAAGGAATCCCTGGTGCTAGGGAGTGTGACTGGCTCTGCTCCAGTACACACCAGCCACTTTACTGTCCACTCTATCAGTGTAGCAAAAAGAGATGCAGAAGCTATTTTTGAAGTAAAGATTTGTCAATGCAAAGAATCCTGGTTTAAAGTCAGACACTTAGAAGTAATATCCAGATACTCAGAAGTGGGTTTGTGAACCATCCTTTGGGCTGTATATGAATATAGATTTGAACTGGTTTACTCCTATGGGTCAGGAAAAAACATAGCTCTGCTCTCTTTTGGTTTTCCTAGCTATGGGCAACCTTCATACATTCTCCCCTGTGCAATCAGCTGATCAAATCAGTGTCCAAAATAACAAGTCACTAGAGAGATGAGAAAAGCAGTCATTCCAGCTATCCCAAGAAGCCATACCTTTCTTCTATGGTAATGTCCCATAGGTACCATTTTACATTTAGATGACTAATAGAACAGTTCCATTTCTTAATTAGAGGTGAAAAGTGTTGTCCTGGATTCAGTTTGCAGTATGTGTTTCCAAATGTCAAGACAGACAGGATGTTTAGTTTATTATTTCCCCATTATGCATCGGTGTCACAGCCAGGTGACTTATATTGTTCCTGCAGAGCTGATCCCTTGACCTCTTCTTCCATCACATACATGTGCTGGGGCTCCTATTACTTTCAGCCTGATGAGCTGTGATGAGCTGCTGTGATCCTGACAAGATCCGGACAGTTCTCTGGAGCTCAGCCTTCATATACGCAATCCCTTTGATATTGCTTCTTTGTGTTAGTCTTCAAAGAGGAAAGGTATTACAATCTGCTGAATGAGGAGGGCAAGAGACATACCCTAAGCAAGGCCCAAATTCAGCAAAGCATCACTTTATAGGACAAGTCTGTTTGATGTTACCAGGCCAGAAGCTTGAAGGAACGTGCCTGCTCCAGTGATTGTAGTCCTGGCATTTTCTATCTTTCATCAGTGTGTAGTTTATGTTGACATTGAATAAAGCCCTTTTTAAGCTAATATATTAAAGAAACCATTCATGAACAATTCATCCTTTATAAACATCATAATGACTGAACTGAATGGTTTCAACCTAGTGTGTATAAGTTTTGAGACACAGACACAGGAACTGGGAACTAAATTTTTGTTTTGAGTTCCGCATCAAGTACACTTTTTTCCCACCTAATGATCACTGTCACTCTTTACTATGCCATTGTAAATTAGACAAAATGCAATTATTAGCTGGGTTGCATTTTACTGTTGGTATAAATATCTTATTACTCTCTTGTTAGGCTTTTTATTTTAGAAAAAAAGCAATATTATTTCAGTGAGGGTGAAGTAAGCAGGTAAAGTTCTAGGACTGGGGGCATGCTGCTTCCTACACTGCATAGCGCAAGAATGCAGCTGCAGCTGCTCTGTGCCCAACGAGGAGCATGACTCTCCTCTGGAATCACTTCAACAGGTCCCTGCCCTTTTTATGCTGGGGGCCCAGGTGGACTGTCAAAAGAGCAAAAAGAGGGGCAGAATCACCTCCCTTTGACCGGATGGTCACACTTTTGATACAGCTCAGGTTATCGTTGGCCTTCTGGTCTGTAAGTGCACATTGCCAGGTCACATTAAGAATTGTGCCACTTGTTCATTTGTTCTCTCCATATCAATGAATTTTTTCTCCCTTGCTTCTCTCTGTCTCTTTTTGTGGTTTAGTCCTTTTACTTTCATCTTTTTCTTTTATCTCTATAACTTTTCTATAACTAATCCCTAGCCCTCAACTGCAGAGAGACTAGCCAGAGGCATGCAGCAGCTGGATCATTTTACAGCCCGGAAGGGGTGATGCTCTGCTCCCAACAGTTGAAACTCCATGTGTGAGCAGAGTGCCCTTACCCTCAGTCAGGTGTGGAGGGATGGTTTCCTCACCATCCCTTCCATTCTCCCCAGCTTCTCATGAAGGCTTCACACAACTGAAATGTCCTGGAACTTTTTTCAGGAGTCAGTAACACACATGGCTTCTTTTACTTCCAGGTATCATTTTCCACTTACAAGAAGTTTTAGTGAATCCTCTTATAATCACACACCTAACCTGAGATACTGGTGCTAATTCTCAGATACTTATCACTGCCAGCTGCTATTTGATTTAACTCTGTGACACTTATCCACATAACTGCTGCAGTCCTTCAAGGGGTGATCTTGATTGTCTCTCACCTATTTAAATTTTCTCAGTGTCCCATAAGCACAATATTTTCCTTATCAGTTTGAACACTTCCCCATTTTCTCTTGGAAAGGGCCAGATTCTGATACTTTTATAGTGGGCACTCACTTCAGAAGCCATCCCACTGACACCAAGGACCACTTAGGAAGTAAAAGATTACCCAGTTTCAGAAAGATCATCATACTAAGGCACCTTTATCTGTTCTTCTTCACTTGAAAATTGATTTGGCTGTCACATGATGGCCTGTTTAGATTTAGAAAGTTTAAGCTGGAGAGCTCATTTAATTTCCTCCATTCAATTTGTCATATCAGAAGTCTACACTTCATCACAACATGGATATGACTGGTTTAGTTTCCTTCAGTATAACAACTTGCTCTCCTTTTGCAAAGTATCTCCTTAAGTGATTATCTTCCATATCTTTGAGCCTCAGGGATTCTCTTTCCAAGAGTGGAACAAGTTTCAGTTGTTAAGGTCTTCTGAGGTTTATACCCAGTTCTGTGTACTTACACTTGTAGGTGTAGAGAAATCCCACACTGAAAAGCAAGCCTAGATCCTCACTGCATTTTCCCTTATTCCACACTTGAAAGCCAGAGTTTCATGGTTCTCATAGAAAAGTATAATTTGGTAGCATTCATATTATAATGACCCCTGGATTCCCAGATCCAGGATATTTGTGAGTTTACAGGCAAAGCAGGCAGAGGAAGAAACACCTTCTGAAGCAATTGTCATTGCTGGGAAATACAGACAAATATTTGTGTACAGAGACACTTCTTCTGGTCACCTGCATCTGTGGCAAACCTACACTTCTGAAGAACAGTCAGAGTTATAAAGACACTTTACACTTTTTATTCAAAACTGCAGCACAAAGTTAAGTGATACTCATGTGTGTAGCTGGAGCAAGGACTGTTCCCATTCTCCTCAGATTAAAGAAGGGTTCTCAGTCATTCCTGCACCATTCCCTAAACAGAACATGTTCTTCAATAACAACAAATCTCCACCTATATTGAACCTGCAGTTTTCCAAGGATAGTACATAATTTTAGCTCAGGACAACAGAGTTTTAAAATTTTTATATGGATTTTCCTTTTGTTTTCAGCCTTATTTTCATTTAAGACAGTGATGTATCGCAACTGAAATACTCAGCAGATCTTAAGTCTTGAATAAGCATACTTGTAATAGGTCACAGAAAAAAAAAAAACAACCAACAGTGACTACAGTGCCTATCAACTAAACTATCTGTACTGTAAGTATGCTACTGGAAAGTAAAAAATGCCCTATGTGAAGCCCTCTTTTTTCTTTTTTCTCCCATCTCCTGTAAGATGATCTTTTAGGTGTGTTCAGAACACAGCTAGCACTCTGCTTCCTGTGCTTTGAAATGTAAAATGACTTCTTTTCTACCGGTGGGCAAAAGCAATGTGCATGGGAGCATTACACTCAGTGCCACAATGTCTGCAGTGAAATTAATCATTTCAGTTCAGTAATGCATTCACTCCTCCTTATTAGTGTTACTCATTTGCACAGCCCCTGCATGTACCCAGACACTGGCAATACAAAGAAAAGCCTTCATCCTTGAGGAGATTAGAGACTCATCCAAGTTATGATCTCAAGGAGGTGTTGAGAGGTAGAAAGCAGTCTGAAGATTTGCAGTTAGTTCTTCAGAGATAACATCAGCTAGGGTCTTGGCTGGGTTAGCAACATGATCAAATAATGTTAGGTACCTTAACCTCTGCAGATGTCATCTGGCTGCCACTGTCTGTCATCTGTAGAAGGTGATAGGTTTATAAACAAGGAGTTGAAAAAGAACCTGGAGAACTTTCCTGGGTTTTGTTTCACAGACTGCATGGAGCCAGGAGGGAAGAAGAAAATGCCATACAGGTCTTCTAAGGGAGGCTGTTGTCCCGCCCCTGGTATGCAGGGATGTGTCAGTCAGCTTTCCCATAGGTGGGTGTTTCCACTAAACCTTGTGACAGAAAGCTAAGGAACAGGAAATTATCTGTTGAAGCATATCAAGAATAAAATCATCAAATGGCAAAGCAGTTTAGATTCCAAAGGACCTCTATGGTTCATCCAGTTCATCATGCACAGAACAGAGATCGCTTCAAAATTAGGTTTGGCCACCCTGAGTATGGAAATCCTCAAGGACAGCAGTTCCACAGCCTATCTGGGCACATATTCAAGATTTTACCCCCACATATCCATAAAAATGTCCGTGCTGCCCCCTAAGGCCATCATGCACCTCTGGGAAAAACCAGTCTCCTTTTCCTTATATTATAGCCCCTCATTAGCGAGGCACCATATTCCCCCACTGCCCCCCTCAGCTTTTCCTTCTCCAGGATGGACAATTCCAGAACAATTAGTGTCTCCTCACACATCATGTGCCCCAGCTCTCGGAGACCTTCTGCTGGACTTGCTCTGCCTTCTCATCTCTCTCCTGTGTGTGAAAACCCAGAAGTATTTCTGAAGTGGCCTCAGATCTCTGAGCAGAGGGGTCAGTCATTTCCCTTCACCTGTAGCAGAGGAGCAGTCTCAGCTGGGGAGTGAACTAGTGACTAGGATACTATAGGAAGAATAGATAGTAAGATGGAAAATTCTCTTGGTACTAACATCTGAAAGCTGTGGTGGTTTGAATAAGATAAAAATGAGACTTCACAAGTTTAGGTGTTTATTCAAACCAGAACCCTAAAACTTGTGAAGATCTCCCATCCCTAAATAATAAGAATAGTTCCAAGATGTTTCTGTTTTCTTCCATCTGTTCTTATTTCCTTGGGAATTTGCTTTACTGAGAAAACAATGATCTTTTCACTTTTTATGAGCACCACAGCACCACTGACACATTGCTATGGAAACTGGAAGTTCAGTATTTTAGTGTTAAAACTTCAGGCAAAATGCGCAGGTACAGTCAAGACCATTCCAATTTATTCGCAAAAGTTTTTCTTGAATATACTGCTGTTTCTGGTTAGCTGTTTTTATCTGTACTATTAGTATTTTGCAGAGTTTGGCCTTTTGTCTCTTAATTTACCAAGATGAAATGTGGGTTTCCTTCAACATCAAATTGCTTATCGCAGATGGTCCCATACATTTATGTACAAGGTTCAGACTTTCCAGTGACTGGGAAAAGGTGATTTTGACAGTCTCACATTTCTATTATCCAATCTGAGGTAATAATTAATTTAGTGTATGCTGAAAATCCTGTCCACCAGGAAACCTAACAACTGCTCATGACTGGTAGTTAAAGACATTCTGGATAAAGAGCCATCCTCTATCTGGACACTCACCCTACTGACCTGCACATGGAAATTACGACATGAAATGATGTCTGTATTCACAGTAGAAACAACCTGAAGCATATTAAATGCTTTCTGTTACTAAAATCAAGTGAGCTGCATGCATTTAACCAAATGCATTTGGTCGCTCTGGCTTGTCCAGAAGAAAACACATGATAGACAGCAGAGATTTTATCCCATGGAAGCAGCTGCTGAAATTATATCACAAAGCATATGGCTAGACACATCTATCCAACATACATGTGCTCCTGTTAAGTGATAATTGAAAATTAGATCTTTTTCAAAATACTGAGTGATTGTTAACACTCCATTTACAGCACTCCACTGTTACAGTATCAGCTGTCATAGAATTGTCAAACATCAATTTTCCTAAGTGTATTATAATATATAATCTTCCTTCAGGGACACTTGATGCCAAAACATCATTTATGTCTCATTGGAAAACATGTCAAATTATTTAATAATGTTTTACAGGGTTAATTATGTTCATTACACCAGTAGCAAATCTTTTTGCCTTCTCTTACATGTGTATTTTTGCTACACAGAATGCTTGTGCTTATTACAAAAACCTATTAAGCTGTTAGCAAGGCCTCACAGCAGGACTCCTGTCTCCTTACCATCACCCCCTACTTTTTTTTCAGGTGAGAGCAGCAGTTGCTTTGTGTTCCTCAGCAACATTGCAAGTTTGGCTGGTCCTATGCCAGAAGAGAATAAAAAAGGAAAGGGAGGAAGGTCTGCTCTCTCACAGATGCAGGTGGGGAGAAGGAGGTGCTCATCTTCTGTTGAGAAGGGCAACTGTGGAAAGTACTGTTCCTATTTAGAATGCATATATTTGCCATTTATTCATACATAATTCATACTGCTTGGATGAAGAGTAATGGGAGTAACTTTCCATTATGTAAACCATTTCTCAAAAATACCGTTTGCTATTTAACAAGTAAAAAAGACTGATGTCACCAACTGTGAAATATAATCCGTGTTTCAATGAATTATTTAGACTTAAAAACAAATGCTCCAGAGTGAAAGAACATTATTATTTTTTTTAACTTTAAATCTCATTGTCATCGATGAGTGTAGTTTAAGTGGAGAATTAAACTTAAGCTGAGAAGTTGTTGAACCCAAATAATTTGTTTCCTTCCTAATAAACATCATAATACAATGCAGAGAATAGCACTGATTCAACCCACCATTCAAATGAACTGGAGAAACAAAGGAACATGATGCATCAGGGCAGCAGAGTGAGATTGTGCTCCCTGTAATAAGGCAGATGTTATTCAAAGAAGATATAAAACTGAGGTTGCTAATTTTCTCTGTTTCTAGGTGCAAGATACTATTGATTTAGAAAGGGTCATGACAGCAGGAACCCAGCTAATGTCAGTCTTAAACACTTGCACTAGAAAAAGCATATTAGAAATCTGTCTAATACAAAGCACATGGTAATATAAAAGAAGCAACAATTAATCATACAATGAAATGATTCATCTGTATCATACAGCAAGTGAAATATGAAAATTACTCCAAGGACATTTTAAATATTAAAAAGTAATTTGTACATTTGTATTACAGAAAAATTATGACCATGCTGTTTGTTATAGTCTATGTGCTCATGATGAGGTTACACTGACAATATAGGTAGGTTTGGGGTTCTTTTGCACTCCAGTCTATCCAAGCAGGTAATATCTGTTAAGAATTACCTTTTTTAGCAAGGGGTCCCCAGAACATTGGTTTGTGAATCATAGTCAATGAAGAACATTTAAGAGTCCCCAGATTACAGATGAATGTAGTCAGTAGCAGAGGTCTGCAGGCTCCAAAGGCCAGAAGAGCTTGCAGGCCTAAGATCAGCTGGAAGGAAGGTGACTTTAATTAGAAAATTGTTCTTAGTATGCAGATTGGTGTAAAAATTTAGACTGAGCAAAATGTGTAGTTAAGATAAATCTACATGGAGTAACCATTTAGTTGCACAGAGTTGGCACTTCTTCCCTATAATCTGTGGACTGCATGAATATTTGCAGTCAGTTAATTTAAAAGACCATTTAATTCTGCAACTCTTCCTTTCTTATTTTTTTTTAAAATTCAAAATGTGTAATTGTGCATAAAGATTGAAGCTCAAATTGCATTGCTTGCCCTCAATGTCACTGTGATACACCAGCCATATACTCCTATATTAATAGAGCTATTAACTTTATTTGTCACATTGGTGGTCCTACTTTAAAACAAAAACTGTTTAAAGAATTACTTTACCTTAGTTGCTGTTCTCTACCATACCAGCAAGATGGAATGAAAGAGTGTGATGGCTTGTCAGTATAGAACAAAATGCCACCAGGAAAACAGAAGGTCTGTGCTTGAATTTGGAACACTTCTTTTCAACTGAAAAAAAAAAATCAGACAGCAATAAGCAAATTGTTGCATATCTACTGTATCTAAATTGCTATGTATCTACTCCCACAAACAGTCCTTATGACATAAATGTTCCTAGTGATTTCAGTGACTTTCTATTGAAGCTGAAGATGTTACATACTCAGAGAACTTATGCAGAATTTTTTTCAAGTATGATTTATAAATCTAAGATCTAATCTTACTGTTTTCCATGAAGACAGAAAACACTTCAGACCATAAAACCACTCCATATAAAAAGTAAAAACCTATATCCTTGTGTCAGTTTTCTGCGGTTCACGAGAATGTGTTTTAGCACTAGTATTAATTATATCAGGAATGACAGCAACAGAAGCATACAATACATTGGCAACCTCAGATCTTTTTGAGGTTGTCCATTTATGTGTCAGAAACCAAGACGCCACCTAGCCATAAGCTGTGCTTATGTTCTCACATAGTAGCTGTCATTGTTGCAGCTGATGTCATTTTAGTGCAGAAAAACAATCATTTGTCTACTAATGAAGCAATATGAGGCCTCAAGTTTGAGGTCTAATGATGCAATCTCCCTTGTGAAATCGGGACTCTGGTTGCAGGATAACATTAATAATCTGAATTTACAGCACATCCAATTTAAAATACAAGTTTAATATAAAGAAGTAATATCTTTCATTAGATCAACTATTGTAACTGGAAAAAAATCGCAGGCTTTTGAGTATAAATTCTTTGTTGCATCCAAATCGGGTTGGAAAGTTCAAAGTTAAATGCAGACTGAAAACAACTGCTCTAAATTTAATTAGTGGTGTTAACCAATGTGATCACAAGAAAGAAAAGGTTACAGGTATCTACAGAGTAAAAGGAGAGGTGATAAACTGATTTTCTCTTGAGAATAAAAGAGAGGCAGACTATTTATTACCTACAGAACACTGAAGAATTAGTCAGAGAGAAGGATAATAATGGTCCAAGAACAGTAACTCTCTGAGGTCTGCAATTTCACTACCCAGTAGAATTAGGAATTATAATTCACGGAACTGAGAATTCAAAGGAGAAAGGTCTTTATAAAGTACTACTCCCATGCTGGTAATAGATGTCTCTATCCTTTCCTTGTTTGTATGTGCCCCATTTATAGTGGTGCTCAGTTACTTGAAACATGATACAGCAACGGAAATCAAAGCTGTTGGAATGCAGAAAAACTTCGAGTGTGGCATAGATCATTATTGGTGGTTCCCTGGAAAGAATAGCCATGCTCTGGTTATTTGAGCTGTTCTGTGTCAGCAGAATAAGTGCTAGAGGAATTCTGAGCAGAACCTGGGGGAAGCAGAATTAAAAATGGCTATTGGTTCTGGCTTCAAAAAGGAGTGCAGACTCCCCACAAACGTAGGGGATGGAAGGCTGGCGAGGGATACAAACTGCCACTCATGCCTATTCCCATTCCCTCTTATCCAGTATCTGTTTTGTTTAGAAATTAAAAGAACCCAAATCTTTGAAGGTGCTTAGGGTGCACATCTGGTGTTGAACTTATTTGTTATCTGCGTGTTTTGAGACATCCCAGTACCAGAATGACTTGCACACAGCACTGTCCCAACCAGCACCTGGGACAGAAACTGGCATAGCTCCTGGGAAGGGGTCTGAAGGTGGCCCAGTTGAGATGACTGCAGAAAGACAGATTGTTAAGAATGTTCTAGAGCTCTCCTTTCCTGCACTCGAGATGTAACCAACCTAGTCTGACCCTCCATGCCTATCACTGACATATCTGTGTGCATCCTTCTGCACAAAGGCTTGCTTGTGCCCTTTCCTGCAATGCAATTAAATAAAACCGGCAAATATTCACATTTGCACTGAAAAAGAAAATGTTGATCTGTCTAGAGTGCTGTGGGTCCTAAAGTTCCTAGATCCATGTATCCACATGGCATTTGAGAGAGTCTGTGCAGTATACATAAAATTTTAATTTGGACTTTCTTACTTGATGCTGTGAATGGACATTTTAAAAAAATAATTAAAAAGGAACCAGTTTGCAGTTCTAATCTGAGTCTCTCAATTTGGGTTTTAAAATTTTCATTGCATTTTCTTTCATAGAACTGTAGAATGTTTTAGGCAGGAAGGGACCTCTAGAGGTTGTCTGGTCCACCCTCCCTACACAAGTAGGGACATCTCTACCTAGAGCAGGTTGCTCAGAGCCCCATCAAGCCTGACCTTGATTCATCTTTTGAATCACAAGCACTTGGAATGATCCTGTGAGCTTGCTTTTCCTCCTTCCCTCACATTCTACCACTTTATCAGTATATAACTTTTTAAAAAGAGATGAGGATGTGAATGGAAAATATTATTCCACCTCCAATATTTCCCTGAGCTTTCTGCAATGGTAGTTTATTTCCCTCTGAAGTAATTTTGCAAAATAGCTCCATGAAATATATAATTTTTCAATTTGATAATGCTGAAAGAAACTTTTCTGTGAAGGAACTGAGGATAATTTAGGAACAGCTGAGATCAGCACAATAGTCCACTGTGATCTCCTTTATCATGCAGGCCACAGAATTACAATCACAAGCATCTTTATCAATCTCTGAAGGAGATGTATCTAGCCTTCATTAAAGACTGTGAGGGGTAGAGAATTCAACGTGTACCCAGTAAATTGTTGCAGTGAGCATTCACCTTCACATCTAAAAATGTCTGATACTTCTAGTGGCATATTGCTGAATTTTCACTTAATGCAACGAGTCAGTGTATCAGAATGTTGCTCACTCATACCATATTGATGATTGTTATTTTCCTAGTTGGATCAATTAATGACATTCCCTGAAATTTCCTTTATGGTCTCTGCATTGACCAAAGTTATATTGAAGTACTTTTAGATGCAGAGGTTAAAATCTTTTCATAGTAATGAAATTAGAGCAAACATTCTTTTACATCCATCAGATGTGAAATTTATTGCACAGAATCCATTACACACAATGGAGTCCAGCTGAAAAACTCTGTGTTTGCTCTCTCTGATAAATCCAAGGTTTATCAGCTGAGGTATCTATTTAATTTAGAGTTATGTTGCAAACTTCAGAATAAAAATGCGTCAGGAATAAAGACAAATTCTCTGACCATAACCACAAGGTGGGAATAATTTCACTGAAATCAGTGACAATTGCATCAAAGAAAATTAGCTCAGGATCTTAGCTAACATCTGTTTTTGACACTTTACGGGTTATCTCCTGCCATTCTTGTTAATGTTAAATCATCCTTTTCAAAGTAAAATGCTGTAGAAAATGTCCCTTTAAAGTATACTCATTTCTGTGCTGATGATCAGAAGGGGATGAAGTACCCAAAGGAAAATTTGGAAGTTACGGTAAATCTCTATTTTGTTCCACTTCGTCACAGAAAGTGCCATGGTACTTATTTGAAGTGCTCAGATGGCAAATCAGCTTTTACCAGCCTTTCTGTTTCAGCCACCGATTACAGCTATAAGCCTTTGATAAAAACCATGGAATGGGATATTATCCTCATTTGACTTTCTAATTTTAACTTTTATAGGTTGCTGCTGTTTTAAAAAATAGCCCTGTTGTACTTTTATTACCAGAAATAAACAGGAACCTGTAGTTTCCTTCCCACTTCAATGGCTAGATCATAAATACCCATTTTAAAATACAGGTAAATATAACAATAAATGTTGCTCCACCTTCTAGGCAGCATGGAGTCAATACTGTTTGCAATCCCAGTTGGTAGTGTGGTCCTGAGAGTACAAACTCAGTAAAGAATAACCACAGCCCCATAGTTCTTCTGCTGTTAAGGAAATGTTAGGAAATATGGTGCACATTTGCATAGAAAAATAAGCATGTTAAAAAGCATTTCTTCAATTATAGTTGCTTTAAGGTCTTTTCAGAATTACTGTTTCTAGAACACAATCTTGCAGTGTGAACTTGCTCTTCGCATTTTTGATGTTTGTGATATCTCTAAAAATCACAATAAGCAAATATTTTTGAGCTATATTTTTCCTTTCATTATGCATTTATACTTCATATATTAAGAGTCATAGAGACTGCTGTTTGACTTGTGATGCTCAGTGGTCCCTAACATTTCTCTCAGGTCAAGCTAAATATTTGTTTAAAAGCCACAACTAAATAGAGTAAATTCTCATCAAGGGATCTAAACAAGACTCTAGAATGCCATAAACCAACAGTTTTTTGAATAAAAAATGTTTCCTAAAGCACCAAATTAGCCTTAGAGGAGGAGGCAGGGAAAAAGTAACAGGAAGGAGTTAATATGTTTCTTGCAAAGAAGAGTTTATGTTCACTGTGAAATCAATGAAAAAAGTATCCAGGACATCTCTGAGGACCAGGAGCAGTAGTAGTAACTTCCCTAAAACAACTATTGCTCTCCTCCACTGTCTGTCCAGGGAACCAGTATGAATTTGTAGGAAATACAGAGAATGACAAACCAGTGTTTCCTATCCCTCTTCTGAGCAGTAATTTCCTGAGGAGCAAAGCTAGCTCTTTCTAAAAGTTGGTAGCAGCAACATCAGTTGCCCTCCAATCTCCATGGCCACACAATTTGTGTGAAGCTGAGTTCAATATTTGTTTTGTATATATTTGGATACATTTCATTGTTATTATTTTCATTAAAGCTTTTTTAGTTTTCTTTTTCAATCTGTATGTCTCTCTTTCTCTTTCCCTTTGGGAAGGGAGATGTGTTAGTAGAGAGCATCTGTCACTTGTCTAGTAGCAGGCCCAGCTCTAAACATTTACAGTAGAAAAAATAAATTCAGTCTGAAGTCCTACCAGTATTTTTATATGTGTTTCTTATAAACTACATCTACTTTTTTTTCATATAAAAGGATGTAGCTGGTTCTACTGCTGTTTGCTCTGTTAGAAACCAAAACTATCCGGTCATATCAACATAAAAAGAAATCCATCTACAACATTAAATCTTATTCTGTGGTGAAGGCAGATGTCTCTTACCTTGGTGTACCTTTGTCAGCACATATGGAACAGTGTTTTTTGTTTCTACCCTTAGTAAGTATGCAAGCAAATGAAAAATCCATCTGGATAGAGAAACTTCATAAACTAACACATATATTTATAAGCCAGGAACAGATTTTCTTAAGCAAGAGAATTTGGACAGTTTCACATTCTTTCCAAAAACACCACAAAGTATTGGTAATTCAATAAGATGATGAATCAGAAGTAAGATACTGACCCATACCTTGATTCTGTCAAGTGCTGATGCTACACTGACACTTCAAGTTTCAGTGTTATGAATTGTCATGTGCCCTAAATATTGGTATAGTTATAAACAGTCACTGAACAGTTTAATATTGATGGAAATATATATAAATTTTAATTGTACTTAAACAAGATGTATCTCAACATCTCTAGAAGCTATTGGCAGCACTGGTATCTCAACATCTCTAGAAGCTAGTGACATGGCACCTCTTCACTCTTGACCACAGAAAGCAATAGAGGCAATAGAGAGCAGCACTGCAGAAAAGGACTTGGGGGTGCTGGTAGACAAGAAGCTGGACATGAGCAGCCAGTGTGTGCTTGAAGCCCAGAAGGCCAGTTGCATCCTGGGCTGCGTTAAAAGAAGTGTGTCCAGCAGATCAAGAAAGGTGATTATGCTGCTCTACTCTGC